>CAUYQG010091154.1:0-10229 GCA_963574415.1 Tarsius wallacei | reverse complement strand
TGAGTGGATTGCCTGAGCCCGCGGGTTCGAGACCCGCCTGGGCAGGCGAAACCTCATCTCTACAATAAATCAAAAAAATCAGCCGGGCGTGGTAGCGCACACCTGTAGTTCCGGCTACTCGGAAGGCTGAGGTGGAAGGATCACCGGAGCCCAGCAAGTCGAGGCTGGGGTGGCCGGAAGCAGCCACCGCACTCCGGTCTGGGCGACGGAGTGAGACACCAACTCAAAAAAAAAAAAATAGTATTCTCAAGCAGCATTTTTTTTTCAATTGCACAAGCATTACCTGGAGATTGCTTTTTCATTGTAAAAAGAAAAACCTGCCTTTTCTTTTTTGTTTGTTTTGTTTTAAGTTGGAGTCTAAAAACTTGCCTTTTCAACAGAGAGCCCTGGAGGACCCCACCTTTACCAAGGGTTCAAATTGTCTACAGCTCATGGTGGGACCACCAGACTCTATTTGTTACCGGAAGTGATGTCACCCAAGTGCACGACCCAAGAGTACCTCTCACTTTTCTTGCCAGCAGTGTTTAACCCAAATGCAATCAAGCCTCTAGTCTAGACATAACTTCCAGGTGACAGAAAATACAAGGCAAGAGGAATGAGTTGCAAAATACCACGAGGGAAAATTTAAATGGATACAGAGTGGGGGACAATCTACAGGGGACCGGGTCGGGTCAGGTAGGCTTCAGGACAACAATGGCATGGACTGAACTGATAACAGCTGGGCAGTGATCAATCCTTGTATCTCAGAAAAAGAGACAGCCAGACATTATGTCTCCTGATGCAATCCATACAGCAGGATGTACACAGCACCACCTATCTATGTCAAAAAAAAAAAAAAATCCAACCTGGAAGCCTCCAAGATTCTTCCAGATCTCGGCTTAAGAGAACACCCAGAAATGGATAAACACGTTAAACTGCAACACAGGAACACGCCTTAAAAACTCTGGAATGTGAGAGTTCTACACAACAAAAGGGCAGATTTTTCCTCTCCCTCCCCAAAACAAATAATAAATGGCAAGATAGGAGAGGGACTGTTTTAAATTAAAAGAGGCTTCAGAGATCTATCAACTCAATGCACATGGGGAATTTGGATTCGGATGTGCAACAAACGAAATGTTCAAAATGGCATTTATGAGACCGATGGGGAAGAGAAAACACTAACTAGATAGGAGATGATATTAAGCAATTATTTTTATTTGCTTGGGCTTGATAATGGCATCGTGGTTATATTAAATAGAAGACGACTTATAACTCAGAGACATCCTGATGTATTTGTGGGTAAAATGAGTTGATGTCTGAGGCTGACTTTAAAATAATGTAGTGAAATGCAGGCAGAGACGTGGCAATGTGACTTAAAAAAAAGATTGGCCATATGTTGATAATTGTTGAAATTGAGTGAGGGGTGCATGGATTTCATTATACTGTTCTTTCTATATTAATGAGATGATTATTATTATTGTGAACAAGGATCCAGGCTGGAGTGCAGTGGCATGATCACAGCTCATGGCAGCCTTGACTTCCTGGGCTCAGGCGATTCTTCTGCCTCAACCTTCCAAGTAGCTTGGGTTACAGGTGCACACCATCACACCCGGCTAATTTTTTGGGGGGTAAAGAGACAAGATCTCACTTTGTTGCCCAGGCTGGTCTCGAACTCCAGGACTTATTAATGAGATTCTTTTCATAATAGTGAGATATATTTTTAAAGTTGGTGTTGTGAAAAGAAAAATAGTGAGGGGACTAGTGTAGATTAAAAGAGACATTAACTACATGCCATGTATGGACCTCAATTGAATCCTGTACTAGCGGAGAGGAAAACTATAAAATGCATTTTTTAAAACAACCAGGACAGTTTAAAAATGGGTTAAATTGGCGGGGTACAGTGGCTCACACCTGTAATCCTAGCACTTTGGGTGGTGGAGGCAAGACAATTGCCTGATCCCAGGGGTTCAAGCCCAGCCTCGACCTCATCTCTGCAATTTAAAAAACAAAGGGGCCTGGCACAGTGGTTCACACCTATAATGCCAGCACTTTGGGAGGCCAAGGTGAGAGGATTGCCTGAGCCCACATGTTTGAGACCAGCCCAGACAAATTGGTGAGACCTCATCTCTACAATAAATCAAAAAATTAGCCAGGGATGGTGGTGCATGCCTGTGGCTGCAGCTACTTGCAAGGCTGAGGTAGAAGGATTGCCTGAGCCCAGCAGGTCGAGGCTGCGGTGGCCAGGAGTGTGCCATTGCACTCCAGCCTGGGTGACATAGTGGTACTCCAACTCAAAAAACCAAACAAACAAACAAACAAAAATTAGCTGAACTTGGTCATGTGCTCCTGTCATTCCAGTCACTTGGAAAGCTGAGACAAAAGGACTGCCTGAGCCCAGCAGGTCAAGGCTGTGGTGGCCATGAACATGCCACTGCACTCCAGCCTGGGCAACAGAGTGAGACTCTGGCTCAAAAAACAAATAAACAAACAGAGTTAAATTATATCATAGAATTATTGCAAAATTTCTAGGTCTGATAAGGGTGTTGTAGCTATGTAGAAGAGTGTCTTTATTCTTAAACAATGAATACTAAAATTTTCTCCCAGGGGAACTGTCATGTAAGCCTCATGCTTGTGTTTTCTTTTTTTTTTTTCTTTAATATTTTTTTTCTTTTAATAGAGATCGGGTCTTGCTCTGTTGCCCAGGCTGGACTGGAACTCCTGTGCTCGAGTGATCCTCCCACCTCAACCTCCCAAAGTGCTGGAATTACAGGTGTGAGCCACAACACCCGGTTGACTACAACTTACTTTCACATGATAAAGCCAAAAATATGTATGTGTGGTGTGTGCCAAAAGGGGGGGAGGGAGAGATGGGGGAGGGAGAGATGGAGAGATAGATAGATAGGGAGACATTTTTAAAATGTGAATGCCACATCTTTAAAATTATATATTATATATATATATATATATATATTTTTTTTTTTTTTTTTTTTTTTTTGAGTAGGAATATCACTCTGTTGCCCAGGCTGGAGTGCAAGGACACACTCACTGCCACCACAGTCTTGACCTGCTGGGCTCAGGTGTTCCTTTTGCCTCAACCTTCCAAGTAGCTGGAACTGTAGGCACCTGCTACCAAGCTTAGCTAATTTTTTGATTTATTGTAGAGACGAGGTCTCACCGAGTTGCCCAGGCCGGTCTCAAAGCCCTAGACTCAGGCAATCCTCTCGCCTCAGCCTTCCAAAGTGCTGGGATTACAAGCTTGAGCCATTGAGCCTGGCAAAAATTTATTTTTTAAAAATGTGGATGATATATGTGGATGGGATAAAAATAATACTCCCCTCCGCCATCACTCTCTGTCCCCTGGCCTGCTTTGTTTCTTCCTGTAGCGCATGTCACAACCTAACATCATCTTCTCTCTTTGTTATTTTTGTTATACCTCTCCTCCATCCTCTCTATGATGCTGGGAACTCCACAATGCTAGAAATGAGTGCAACTTGTTTTCTATCACGCTCCTAGCAACTAGCACAATGCCAGGCACAAAATAAAACTGGTTGAGTAGAAGAATGTACTTGCCATGCAACTGGGTCTTCCAGAAAAGCCCATCCACTCCAAACCTCACCATTCCTTCATCTCCTGTAAGAAGTAACCTTTCCTTGCTCTGAACTTCCATAGCACTTTCAACTTCCTTTGTGTGTGTGTGTGTGTGTGTGTGTGTGTGTTGGAGTCGCCCAGACTGGAGTGCAGTGGCTGCTCCCGGCCACCGCAACCTTGACCTGCTGGGTTCCAGTGATCCTTCCGCCTCAGTCTTCCAAGTAGCTGGAACTACAGGTGCGCACTGCCATACCCGGCTGATTTTTTTGATTTATTGTAGAGATGAGGTCTCGCCAAGTTGCCCAGGCGGGTCTTGATCCCGCGGGCTCAGGCAATCCACTCACCTCGGCCTCCCAAGGCACGGGATTACAGGCTAGGCCACTGAGTCTGGCTACTTTCAACTTCTAGTATTCCATAATTTCAAGACTCAAGAAGAGACACCAGGCATGGTGGCTCATGCCTGCAATCCCAGCACTATGGGAGGCCAAAGTAGGAGGATCGCTTGAGCCCAGGAGTTCAAGACCAGCCCGGGAAACACAGTGAGATCTGGTCTCTACAAAAAAAAGTAAAAAATTAGCCAGGTAACCAGATGTGTTGGCTCATGCCTGTAATCCTAGTACTTTGGGAGATGGAGGCGAGAGGATTACCTGAGCTCAGGGGCTCAAGATCAGCCTGAGCAACATTGTGAGACCTCCTCTCTACAATAAATCAAAAAATCAGCTGAGCATGATGGCACATGCCTGTGGCTTCAGCTACTTGGAAGGCTGAGGTGAAGGATTGCCTGAGCCCAGCAGGTCAAGGCTGCAGTGGCTGTGAGTGTGCCACTGCACTCCAACCTGACCCCAAAAAACTATGGGGCCAGCCATGATGGCTCACTCCTGTATTCCCAGCACTCTGGGAGGCTGAGGTCAGAGGATTGCTTGAGACCAGGAGTTAGAGACCCACCTGGGTAACATAGTGAAATCTTGTCTCTACAAAAAATAAAAAATGAGAAATCAGCCAGGTGTGGTGGCATCTGTAGTCCCAGCTTCTCAGGAGGCTAAGGCAGGAGGATCTCCTGAATCTAGGAAGATCAAGGCCACCCTGAGCCGTGTCCATGCCACTGCACTCCAGCTTGGGTGACAGTGAGACTCCAACTCAAAAAAAAAAAAAAAAAAGGGTGTGGTGGCACATGCCTGTAATCCCAGCTACTCAGGAGGCTGAGATGGAAGGATTACCTGAGCCCAGGAGGTCGAGTCTGTGGTGAGCTGTGATGGTGCCACTGCCCTCCAGCCTGGGTGACAGAGTGAGATCCCGACTCCAAAAAAGAAAGAGAGAGCAAGAGACATCATAAAGTGTTATGTGGTGAAAAAGCATCCAAGATTGGTCTTGGAAGAGGAGAAGGTTTATGAGAAAGAATTACTGCAGGAAGCCCAAAGGTCACAGCCACTCGGGCACCTACTCAAGTACAGGGGAGTAAGTCTAATTCCTCTCTCTCCCTCTCCCACCCATCAGGGATGGTTCCTCAAGAACAATCAAATTATGCCCATTTTACTTCCTGAATCTCTCACAAATCTAAGCCCTCTCTACCTCCCCAAGTCCCTCGCCCCAGCTTGGGACTTATCCTTTATGTCTAAACCATTGATCCAAAATCCTCATCTTCCTGTCTGAAACTCAAAGCAGACCCTCCCTGCTCACAAGTCTTCCTTGGCTGCCCACTGCCCCCAGGAAGGAGGAAATATTCACTCTCCAGCTTCAGGCCCACTGTGATGGGTTCCTGCCCACTCCAACCCAGGACTGAAGGCCCCAGCTTCACACCTGAGCTCTAAACAGCATACATTCCCCATAAGCAGAGTCAGGGCCAGAGTTTGATGAAAAGGAAGCTGCTGGGTACGGTGGCTCATGCCTGTAATTCCAGCACTTACGGAGGCTGAGGCGAGCGGATTGCCCGAGCTCAGGGGTTTGAGACCAGCCTGGGCAACATGGCAAGACATCCTCTCTACAATAAATGTTTTTAAAAATCAGCCGAACATGGTGGCACATGCCCGTAGTTCCAGCTACTTGGAAGGCTGAAGCAAAAGGATCGCCTGAGCCCAGCAGGTAGAGGCTGCGGTGGTTGTGAGTGTGCCCTGTCACTGCACTCCAGCCTGGGCAACAGAGTGAGACTCCAAATTAAAAAAGGAAGGAAGAAAGAAGGAAGAAAGGAAAGAAGGAAAGAAAGAAGGAAAGAAGGAAAGAGGGAGAAAAAGAAGGAAGGAAGGAAAGAAAGGAAGAAAGAAAGAAAGGGAAAGAAAAGGAAAGAAAAGAAAAGAAAGCTACTATGTACACCGAGGAAGAGATTTTTTTGCTTCCTTTCTTTTTAGGAAGTCATTCTTGTCCTTCCTTCTCCTTCCTGGCCATTGTGCATCAGCACTGGCCTCCAAAAATAGCCTTCTCTTCCCCTTCTCTCCTCTTCTCTTCTTCCCCCCTTCCCCCTCCCCAGCGCTGCAATCCAACTCTCTTACTCTCCTCCCACACCTTCAACAACACCTGCTTTGGAATGCTGAAAGCGCAGTCAGCGAGAATCACCTACATTCCAAGCTGAATAGAGCCAGAGCAGTTTCAGAACAATTGGGCTTCAGCACCATGGACAGATGCTCTCGCGTCTACCTCGGTTTTGTTTGTTTGTTTAGAGGCAAGATCTCATTCTGTCGCCCAGGCCCGAGTGAGCAGTGCCAGACTCATGGCTCACCGCAGCCTCGACCTCCAGAGCTCAGGGGATCCTCCTGCCTCAGTCTCCCGAGTAGCTGGGACTACAGGTGTGTACCACCACGCTCAGCTAATCATTTTTATTTTAATTAATTTATTTTTATTTTTAGAGTTGGAGTCTCACTCTGTCGCCCAGGCTGGAGTGCAATGGTATGCTCACGGCCACCGCTGCCTCCATCTGCTGGGTTCATGCGATCCTTCCGCCTCAGCCTTCCAAGTAGCTGAAACTACAGGCACGTGGCACCACGCCCAGCTAATTTTTTGATTTATTGTAGAGATGAGGTCTCGCAAAGCTGCCCAGGCTGGTCTTGAACCCGAACCCGTGGGCTCAGGCAACCCTCTCACCTCAGCCTCCAAAGTGCTGGGATTATAGGCATGAGCCACCACACCCAGCCTAATTAATTTTTTTTAAAGAGGAGATCTTGCTATATTGCCCAGGTTGGTCTCAAACTCCTGGGCTCAAGAAATCCTCCAGCCTCAGCCTTCCAAAGTGCTGGAATTACAGGCGTGAGCCACTGCACCTGGGTCAGTTTTAGATACTCTCTAGGGCCTTCACACATGCTGTGAACTCTATTGCCATGCAAGACCCTTTTCTTTCTTGACTCGAAAATGTCCATCCTCTCCCTTTCAGCAGCAGCTTAGAGGTCACTTCTTCTTGGAAGTCCTCCCTCCCTGGTCTCTCCCTCCCCTCCAACACCACCTTAATGTGTCAGGTTAACACATCTACCTTTTTCCAGAACACTGGGGCTATCATTCACCTACATTATACTCATTCATTCTACAAATAATCCAGGGTGTACTTGGTACAATCAACTCCTCTAGGCTCCACAGGAAAAGATGAGAATATGTTTGAAAATGTCTCTGCCAGCTGAGCGCAGTGGCTCATGCCTGTCATCTCAGCACTTTGGGAGGCCAAGATGAGAGGATTGCCTGAGCACAGGGGTTCAAGACAAGCCTGGGCAACTTGGAGAGACCTCATCTCTTCAATAAATTAAAAAATTAGCTGGGCATGGTGCCACACACCTGAGTTCCAGTTACTTGGAAAGCTGAGGCAGAAGGATCACCTGAACCCAGCAGGCCGAGGTTGTGGTGGCCATGAGAGTGCCACTGCCCTCTAGCCTGGGTGACAGAGTGAGAATCTGACTCAAAAAAGAAAAGAAAAGAAAAGGTCCCTGCCCTTTTGGCATTTACATTCTGGTAGAAGGGGATAGAAAACAAATATGATGACAGTAGTGATCAATGTTATGAAGAGACATAAAAGAAGGGATGTGATGGATGGCATAGTGAGGGCAAGGTGACATAGCTGCTGTTCTCAGACAAAGATAAAGAAAAAATTTTTTGAGCTCTGTGAGAATTGGGAGAAAGAGACTTCCTTTTTTCTTTTTCTCTTTGAAAATATAGTTTATTTAGAAGTAAATTAGAAAGAAAGAGAGAGAGAGAGAATATTCACCTTCCGACAGTGGGGGAAGGGGCCAAAACCAGGAAGCATGATGACAGCCATAGCTCAAAGAGCCCATGGTCACACCAGAGTCTAGCAAGGCAATGGCCAGGAGAAAGACTTCTAAGCAGGGTAAAACTGTGAAAGTCCTAAGCTGGGCATGGTGGCTCACACTTATAATCCCAGCACTTTGGGAGGCCGAAGTGAGAGGATCACTTGAGTTAGAGACCAACCTGGGCAACATAGTAAGACCTTTGTCTCTACAAAAAAAAAATTTAAAAATTAGCCAGGTGTGGTGGTGCATGCCTGTAGACCCAGCTACTTGGGAGGCAGGCTGAAGCAGAAGGATTGCCTGAGCCCAGGAGGTTGAGTCTGCAATGAGCTGTGATTGTGCCACTGCCCTCCAGTCTGGGTGACATAGACCCAGACTAAAAAAAAAAAAAAAAAAGGTTACAAGTCCTAAGGCTAAGATGAGCATTTTCAAGAATGAGGCCAGTGTGGCTGAAGGTATGAGCAATGCAGAGAGTGTTGTGGGTGAGGAGATGAAGTCAGAGATCTGAGCTGCGGCCAAATCATGGAAGCCCTTGCGGGCCAGAGTGGGAAGTCTGGACACAATCTGAGTGCAGAGAGAATCTACTGAAGGGACTCAAGCAGGGTGGGAAAAGCTTTGACACGCAATTGGGGGCTGTCCCGTGACTGCATCTGGGCTGGACATTAGGATCGAGCTGTGTCCCTTGTGCCAAGGACAGAGCCTGTCTTGTGGAATGTCTGATGACTAAATAAATGAGCAGATGCACAGATCACGTCTGAGGATCAGGGTTAATATGGGGCATGCATTGGGCATGCCTCTCATGACCTGGAAAAAAAAATCAATGCCACCACAGCTCCCGCCCACTCCTCTTGCGGCTGCATCCAGCCGGTCATCTGGTGCTATCGATTCCTCTGTCGATATGCCTCTCCCTCGCAGCCACCCAGTGCCCGTCCTCATGGCTCCAGCCCCAGTGCAGACCTCGTCTGCTACCACCTAGACCCCTGCAGAAGCCTCCTCCTTCGTCTGTCGGTTTCCAGTCTCTTTCCCTCTACTCCATCCCCAACACTGGGCTCTGAGGATGTTCAATGCCCAGGTGTGATCCTGTCCTGCCCCTGACCCAGCCTGCCCACTGCTTCTTCTAGAATTGAACAACAGTTTGCCAACAATCAGACTTTGGGTGACTCCACAATTACCAGCTCTCAGGCCACTCTGCCAATGGCTACACCTCAGGCGACTCAGCCAATGACCAGACCTTGAGTCACTCCACCAATGACCAGCTCACGGGCCACTCCGCCAACAACTAGACCTCGGGTAACTCCACCGATGACCAGACCTCGAGCCACTCCACTAATAACCAGACCGCAGGTGACTCCACCAATGACCTGACCTCGAGTGACTCCACCAATGATCAGACCTCAAGCCACTCCACCCATGACCAGATCTCGGGCCACTCCGCCAACGACTAGACCTCGGGCGACTCCACCAACCACCAGACATGGAGCAACTCCACCAATGACTAGACCTCAGGCAACTCCAGTCTCTCTCTGTCTCTGAGCCTCGATTTCCTCACTGGAAACTTGAGACAGTTGGACCAGATTATTCCATTCCAAGATGCCAGGTATTGATACTATCTGTCCTTGCCCTCCCCTCTGAAACCTCCTTCTTTTTTTATTATTTTTAATTCTAGTGGGGCAGACTTATGCCCTGGTGAAGAGCCTGGGGTGGAGTCTTGCTCCGCCTGCTGAACGACTTAACCTCAGAGTGCATCTGTCTCCTCAACGGTAAATGGGGATCTTGACGGCACCTGCCTTCAAAACAAATCGAAGAAAAACAACTCACTTAAGGAGTATAAAGCACTTAGAGCTGCCTGGACCCACGGCACTCAGTAAAGTTGGTTACTACTAATAACTGCTACTGGTGCTAGTACAGTTGCTAACACAGGTATTTATTTATTTATTTATTTTTATTTTTTGAGTTGGAGTCTCACTCTGTCACCCAGGCTGGAGTGTAGTCGCATGCTCACGGTCACCACAGCCTCGACCTGCTGAGCTCTGGTGATCCTTCCACCTCAGCCTTCCAAGTAGCCAGAACTACAAGCGTGTGCTACCATGCCTAGCTAATTTTTTGTTGTTGTTTTGTTTTGTTTTGTTTTTTGTTTTTTGTTTTTGAGTTGGAGTCTCACTCTGTCACCCAGACTGGAGTGCAGTGGCCGCTCCGGCCACTGCAGCCTCGACCTGCTGGGCTCCGGCGATCCTTCCACCTCAGCCTTCCAAGTAGCTGGAACTACAGGCGTGCGCTACCACGCCTGGCTGATTTTTGATTTATTGTAGAGATGAGGTCTCGCCAAGTTGGCCAGGCGAGTCTCAAACCCGCGAGCTCAGGCAATCCACTCACCTCAGCCTCCCAAAGGCGTGGGATTACAGGCTGAGCCACCGAGCCCGGCAGCCCAGCTAATTTTTTATTTAG
>CAUYQG010091150.1:0-19404 GCA_963574415.1 Tarsius wallacei | reverse complement strand
GAGTCTCACTCTGTCGCCCAGACTGGAGTGCAGCGGCCGCTCCCGGCCACCGCAGCCTCGACCTGCTGGGCTCCGGCGATCCTTCCGCCTCAGCCTTCCAAGTAGCTGGAACTACAGGCGCGCGCTACCACGCCCGGCTAAATTTTTGATTTATTGTAGAGATGAGGTCTTGCTTGCCCAGGCGGGTCTTGAACCCACGGGCTCAGGCAATCCACTCACCTCAGCCTCCCAAAGGCGCGGGATTACAGGCTGAGCCACCGAGCCCGGCCATTTGTATGTTTTTATACTACCTTATACTCATGTGGTAGCTAGATATTTTGAGGAAAGGAATCTTGAAGAAAGAAAAATATTCAGAGAAGAAACTACTGGACTATGGCAGAAGAAAGGTCATCACAAGTCAGAACAGATTAAGTTCTCAGTTGGAAACACTTAGGAGAAGTTGAGACCATGCAGCTAATCTGCTATTTTAAGTAGCTTCCAACTTCCAGCTATGCACCTCTTTTCCCTCTCCATTTGCAGCTTGACCTCATCACAAGTAATATCTATTTTGTTTTAAACACAAATTTTAATTGAGTCAGAACACAGTGATGCCTGCACATTCAAACCCTCCCACAATTGTTGACTAGTTCTTCAATTCTCCATATATGCTTAGTTCACTAATATAACTTTCACTGACCTTCAAAACTTGATGGCTCGGGAGTTAATTATCCTGTTTGCAGGTAGTGCAGTCTTTATCTCTCCTTCACAGTTTACCCTTTTCTTTTTGTGGTTTTGTTCTTTAAAAGAACTTCTGGAGGAAGGTGATATATTAAAGAAGATAAAGCAAAAACAATCCATTCCATCTACCTATCCATTAATGTTAGCATCTTTCTAGTAGTTCTTGCAAGAGAATTAGGTGAAAAGAGGTCTGAAATACTGACTGAAGATTGACTGTGGATTTGCATCATCCTTATACTGTGACTGAGAATGTATAATACCTATTCACCAATTCTGTAGTAGAAATTTCATGTTGAGTATTCTATATAATTTACATTTCTGTAGGGAAGTTCTATAAAAATTTCTGATGTAATGCTTTTTTTTTTTTCTTTTTCCGAGTTGGAATCTCACTCTGTTGCCCAGACTGGAGTGCAGTGGCCGCTCCCGGCCACCGCAGCCTCGACCTGCTGGACTCCGGCGATCCTTCCGCCTCAGCCTTCCAAGTAGCTGGAACTACAGGCGCGCGCTACCACACCCGGCTAATTTTTTGATTTGTTGTAGAGATGAGGTCTCACCAAGTTGCCCAGGCAGGTCTCAAACCTGCGGGCTCAGGCAATCCACTCACCTCAGCCTCCCAAGGCGCGGGATTATAGGCTGAGCCACCGAGCCCAGCTGATGTAATGCTTTTTTAGACATTTTTGAAAAAACATAATTTAAACACTTCTGGGAAAATTTAAAGATAGTTGTAATCTTTAGTATCTTATTTCATTTTGTTTGGTGATCATAAATTTGGTTTCTTCAAGTCTATATACTGGTTAGATATTAATAAAATGCACCTAATCTCAATATATGCCACTTACTGGGCAAATAATATACCAATGCAAGGAGAGTATATTAACTGGTACAACCATTTTGAAAACAGTCTAGAAATATCAAAGTTGTGTTTTTACATCTGCTGAAGCTCAGTATTTCTACTTCTAGATATATTGCCCTATAACATTTCTTATACACGAGGAGGCGTGTCAGCAAAGTTTACCACTCATCGGTGGAAATAGCATTATTGTTATGATAGCAAAAACAAAAATCAATTAAAACAATATAAGTGTTTGTAAATAAGGGAAAAGATAAAATATGACCATTTGAGATGCTGAAAAATCAGCAAAAAATAAATGAACCATACTTATGCATATATTAACACAGATAGATCTGAAAAGAATACAATACAACCCTACATGTCATAAGCAGAAAAAATTAAAAATAAAAAAAGTTAGCTGGCTGGGCTCGTTGGCTCAGCCTGTAATTCCAGCAATTTGGGAGGCCGAGGTGAGAGGATTTCCTGAGCCCGCGGGTTCGAGACCCACCCAGGAAACCTGGCGAGACCTCATCTCTACAATAAATCAAAAATTAGCCAGGCGTGGTAGCACACGCCTGTAGTTCTGGCAACTTGAAAGGCTGAGGCAGAAGGATTGCAGGAGCTCAGCAGATTGAGTCGGTGGTGGACGGCAGCATGCCACTGTATTCCAGCCTGGGTGACAGAGTGAGACTCTAACTCAAAAAAAAAAAAAAAGAAGTAAGCTGAAGGGTACTGTTGGGCATCTCCCATCATGCTAGGGTTACCCATGTTTCCCAGCCTCCCCTGAGTATCTCCACACTGCACCCCCCACATCACCTCACTCCAATCCCTCACTCCCATCCCCTTTTCTCTGGATAGCTCCTACTTCCTTGAGAAAACCTTGATCACTCACTATCTTTCTTCTCCTCCCACCACCCCTGCACTGGGCACACTGTCTGGTTGGTCTGTATCATATTTTATTATTATTATTATTATTATTATTTTTGAGTTGGAGTCTCACTCTGTTGCCCAGACTGGAGTGCAGTGGCTGCTCCCGGCCACCACAGCCTCGACCTGCTGGGCTCCGGCGATCCTTCCGCCTCAGCCTTCCAAGTAGCTGGAATTACAGGCGCGTGCTACCACGCCCGGCTATTTTTTTTTTTATTTATTGTAGAGATGAGGTCTCGCCTGCCCAGGCGGGTCTCGAACCCGCGGGCTCAGACAATGCACTCACCTCAGCCTCCCAAGGCGCGGGATTACAGGCTGAGCCACCAAGCCTGGCTCATATTTTATTATTATAGTGACTGTTTTGTTTGTGAGATTCTTAAAATAAGGGTGTAACCCTTTTACTTCTGAATCCCTAGCCCTGAATACACTGCCCAGAACACGGAATAATGAGAAAATGAAGCAGACTGATTTTACTGATGGCACTAGAATTCATTGGAGGTGGCCAGAACAGTGACATGATTCACAGAGAGCTGAAAAAAGTTACAGATTATCCTTTAATTTCTTTGAAGGATCATTAGTATTTTAAATAGAATTATTGTTTTTTAAGTGCTGTTAAATAAATACACCCTGGAAACAGAAATGTCAACTGAGATCCAATTTGCTAATTGGGCCTATAACTCTTTTAAGGTCTATTTTTGGTACCAATTAAATTCTCAGCTTTTTTAATTTCCTTTTTCTCCATCCTTTTTTCATAAGATAATCATCTTTTGGTTTACAAATGAAGAGTTTATTGACCTAAATTTTTCTGGGAGTTAATTTTTCTTTACAGCTTTGTTCACAACTAGATTGACTTCTTTAGTCTCATAATTTAGGGAAAATTGTCAAAGTATACAATCTATGTATGGACATTGAACTATTGATAATTGCCCTGTGGGCAGGACCCTGCATTTGAGCATGTTAGCAAATTGGTAGTAACCACATTGTCCAGAACAATTCTGAATGTATATACAAAGACCATTTCATATAGATCTATTAAAAGCCTTCATGAAATATTGATGTATTTCAGCCCAGAATGGTAGCTCTTCCTGAAATCCCAGCACTTGGGAAGGCCAAGGCAAGAAACTTGCGCCTAGGAGTTTGAGACCTGCCTAGGCAACATAGCCAGACCTCATCTCTACCATCACCAACAATAAAATTAAAAAATTACCTGGACGTGGCCTCATAGACCTGTACTTCAGCAAATCAGGAGGCTGAGGTGGGAGGATCGCCTGAGCCCAGGAGGTCAAGGCTGCAGTGAGCTGTGATTGCACCACTGTACTCCAGCCTGGGTGACATAGTGAGATTTCGACTCAAAAAAAAAAACAAACAAAAAACAACAAAAAGATGTATTTGATGTATTTTAACTATCATCAATCAAGGCCATTACTCCATCAAAGAAATAGGTCGAATTCCACAACTCCACCATTGCTACTACTGCTTCTCTTACTAACACTACTACGATTATGCACTTCTATTACTCTACTGTGACTACTATACCCATGTGCACCCACATGTACATGTAAACATACCCACACTCCACAGGCATCCAAATTATGTTGCAGTGGGGTCCGGTTTGAATAAGAATTATGTGTTTGTTCAGTCATTCACTCAACAAAGATCCACTGAGTGCCTACTCTCTCTAGGTTATTTTTACCTCCAAGATATCCAGAGTTGAACAAAGCAAAGTCTCTACCCTCATGAAGTTTATATTCTATTACAAAAGATAGATAAGCAAATAAACAGATGAAGCAGTACAATTTTCAATGGTAGTAAATGCTTTGAAAAAATATAAAAGCAGATGGAGGGAGTGATAAGTAACCTGGTGGAGACTGGGGAGACCGATGAGAAATACCACAAACTCAGTGTCTTAAAACAACACATATGGGTTATCCTACTGTTCTTGAGGTCAAAAGTTCAAAATGGGTCTCACTGGGCTAAAATCGAAACACCAGCAGGTCTACATTCTTTCTGGAGGCCCTAGGGAAGAAACTGTCTCCTTGCTTTTTCCAGCTTCTAGATGTCACCTGCATTCTTTGGTTCACTGCACCTTTCTCCATCCTCCTAGCCAGCCACCTACCTTCTTCACATCTTTCTCTGACTCCAACTCTCATGAAGACCCTTATGGTTACATTGAGCCCACACCAATAATGCAGGATAATCTTCCCATCTCAAGATTCTTAACTTGGCCGGGCTTGGTGGCTCAGCCTGTAACCCCGCGCTTTGGAAGGCCGAGGTGAGTGAATTGCCTGAGCCCGCGGCTGAAAAAAAGATTCTTAACTTAATCATATCTGCAAGGCACCATGCAAGGTAACATGAGTAGGATGTGGACATCTGTGATGGCCTCTATTCTGCTGCCTACAGGTGGTCAGGGAAGGTCTCTTTGTTAAGCTGACCAAGCTAGTAATTTTTCCTGTTTTATTATAAAGGATTTTAGGAAAATAGTGTTTTTGTAGTGACCTTTAAAAGGGAAACCATCGGCCGGGCTCAGTGGCTCAGCCTGTAATCCCAGCACTTTGGGAGTCCCAGGTGAGTGGATTGCCTGAGCCCGCAGGTTCGAGACCCACCTGGGCAACTTGGCAAGACTTCATCTCTACAATAAGTTTAAAATTAGCCAGACATGGTAGCGTGCGCCTGTAGTTCCAGCTACTTGGAAGGCTGAGGCAGAAGCATCGCCAGAGTCCAGTAGGTCGAGGCTGCAGTGGCCGGGAGCGGCCACTGCACTCCAGTCTGGGTGACAGAGTGAGACTCCAACTCAAAAAAAAAAAAAGAGGGAAACCAAATGTTTGTATGAACATAGCAGAGCTCACTACCTCCAGAGATCATGCAATAGTTATTTTAAAATCAAGATACTTTCTCTTTTCTTTTTGAAGCTGTTTCTTTTTTAATATGAAGTTAGCAGCTTAGAACCAAAGACAATAAAATTCACAGTTTTGCAGCTGCTATCCCTGTTAATAGGATCTGGAGCTAAAGCTAACCTCACAGTGTTATTTGAAGAAGAAACAGCCCTCCCTGGGAATGTGCAAAATGCATCCTGACAAGAGCGTCATGGACTAAACGCTGTGTGCACAGTGAGACTTCATAAAGGCAGAGTATCAATCAAGAATTTAGGGGAGCAGGGAGAGAGGATTGTGTTTGTTTTGGCAAGATCCATGTTATTACAACACAAGACTGTGGCCCAGTGTGGACCATAACATGCCTCCCAAAATAGCCCAAGTCAAGGAAATGTGTAACTACCATAATTGTAAATAAGTGGCCCAGAGAAGTCTGTGTTATATCATAGGGATTTTACATACAATTATAACATTGAACAGATTGTTAAAAATCAATTGAAAATAATAGAAAAAATGACTAGATAAATCAAAAGCTGTCTGCCTGTGACCCTCCCCTTGAATTCTGCTGTGGACACGTCGTGGTAAAGTTACACAAAGCAGGCTCCCAGCAATTGAGAAGCCATTTATGCCATGAAAGCCCTAAACATTGGGTTTTAATTGAGAATTTCAATTATAATAAAGTCAATCATTTTTCTTCCATGGACAAAAGGTATTGGAAAGAAGAGGATACTCTTGAGTTCTGACTGTAAAGATTGTGCTAGAGGAAATAGTGAAAGCTAAAAAGAAAACAAAATTGAAAGAAAGGAGGTGAGAAATAAAGGGAGAACTAGAAAACTGTATGTACTGAATAGAAAGAAGCAAAAGTAGCAAGCTTATCTGGAAAAGGTTAGGGGGAAAGTGACTTTTCCTCATGCTAATATTTAGAACATGGCTAACATTTGACTGTTCTCATTAGCTGAAATAGGTGGAATGCCGAATCTAGATGAAAACTGAAAAACATCATTAATTATCCAGATGTTTACAAATATCTGGATTTTGGGCATCAAGTAGATACAACCTCTCAATGGTCAACTGAACTTTCTGTTTTGCATGTATATATGTTGACTTCGTGTGACAGCCCAAGATGGCCTGGCTTTTGTCCATATAAAATACATTTCCAACTCTGAAGCTGCTTATCATATAGTTACACTTAGGGCAGCCTCTGCAGGCATGTGTTTGCTCTGGCTCTGGCACAGTGCCACACCACCACTGCCTTTGAATATTAGGAGGAGAGTTCATGTTTAGGCGCATTGTCAACACCCTTAAAAGAGGTGACAGTGTTTTGAAAGATACTGCAAAATACTTGGAAAGAGTAAGAATGCTTCTCTTTCAACAGCTTGATGCTCACTGGTGCTTAATAATTTTAAAAATCATTTTAATTTGGAAAAGATTGAAGAGCACATCCTGGAGCTAGTGAAAAACACATTAACACAGGCATCTGTAGGCCCTTTCTGTGAAAAGCTAGAAAGAAAATATTTTGGGCTTTACGGGGCATCACTTCTCTGACGCCACCTCTCGACTCTGCCACTGTACCATGAAAGTGGCCATAGGCAACACATCCATGGATGAGCATAACTGTGCCGATAAAACTCGATCTATGGACGATGAAATTTGCAGAACTTTCATGTGTCACAAAGTAGCCGTCTTTTGATTTTTTTTCCCCCTGACCATTTAAAATATAAACATGATTCTTCATTCTGAGCTCTTTGTACTAAAACAGGCAATGGGTGGGATTTGGCCTGTGGGCCATAGTTTGCCAACCTCTACTCTAAAACATTAGAATTTAGACTGATAATAATAATACAATAATAATAGTAAACATTTGTAGCATGTTTAAAATGTGCCAAGAGGTTGGGCTCGGTGGCTCAGCCTGTAATCCCACGCTTTGGGAGGTTGAGGTGAGTGAATTGCCTGAGCCCGCGGGTTTGAAACCCACCAGGGCCACTTGGTGAGACCTCGTCTCTACAATAAATCAAAAATTAGCTGGGCGTGGTAGCACGTGCCTGTAGTTACGGCTACTTGGAAGGCTGAGGTGGAAGGATCACAGGAGCCCAGCAGGTCGAGGCTGCGGTGGCCAGGAGCGTGCCACTGCACTCCAGTCGGGGCGACGGAGTGCGACTCCAATTTAAATAAATAAATAAATAAATAAATAAAATGTGCCAAGAACTATACTAAACACTCTACTTCTATAGCAATTATATCCTCAAAATAACCTCCCAAGACAGATACTCTTATTTTCTTCAATATACAAAGAGGAAATTAAAACCAAAATTTCAAGTAACAGGGCCACTGTATAAAGTTGTGTGGATTGCTTGCTGAGCATGGATGCCCAGTCAAGGAAGTGAGTAGGAGTCAGAAACAAGTCCCCCAGTCTCCTCAGGACTGTATCTGCCCAGAGAAGCACCTGTTTCTAATTTGCACCAAGATTCTAGGGGACAGTCTTTTAAGTAACTTGTCCAAGGTCACAGTCATTATGTGGCAGGGTTGGAATTTGAACCCAGAACTTTCCATTTAAAGACTCTGCTATGCTGTTGAAGCAATTTCCTACATAACTTTTTAGTATAGTTGATGTTCTAGAGGTAGATTTTGTATAACTATTGTTTATTTTTTTATAAATTCTGTCTTACTTTCTTAGGACTAACAGATTCAAGTACTCATGTTTGTCCTCATAGTTGCTTTTTACAACAATGTGCCAAAGTATCAGAAGACATTAAACAGCTCTAGCACCAAACATTACAAGAATGAAAACATTGTGAGGCTGGAAACACTTGTTTTCTCTTTATTTTTATGATTCTTGCTCGACCCAGCCAAGACATCATATTTCCAAAGGGACTAAGGTGAATAGCAGCTTAAAATAGCAAACTGAAATATACTGTGCTATTTTTTGCCTGTAACATTACTTAGATTAAATAAACTATTTCATGTGGTTAGTTGGTTGTGAGCTCAGCTAAGTAGCATGCTAAAACCAAGGTTCCAACTTGCCAAAGTGAATTCCACTCATCAAAACATTTTCTTCCACTATTTCCGCCATTTCCATCTCCATCCACCCCAATACAGGTCTTCTTCTCCTTTTCCTCTTAGATTACGGAAATGGCCTCTCACACTCTGCCTAGTTCCGGTATCACTGTCTATCAATACTCAATCGATATCAACTTCCTGTTAATCTTAGAAAACTAGTTTTAAATATCATTTCAAAGTTCAGTTTGAGGCTCTTTGTTGGAATCTTATTGTTTTTTGGTATTCACACAAATGCCTGAGCCAGGTACTAAGATCCTCTAAGGGTGGCCCACCTTTATGTATCTAATCAACCACAGTCAGATGTATTCTTTCTTATCGTTACCTTTGAATAAATATGCTCATGCTCATCTGAGTGCTTACGCTGTCCTATGGTTGGAGAGCTCAGCTTTCTCCCTGGTACATTCTGATTTTCACACACCCTGGTGAGGTGCCAGATCAAATTCATCTTCTCCAGAGCTTCACTGGGGTTCCCAGCTCACAATCGTGTCTCTTTCTACTGCACATTCTATCATTTAGCTACTTTCTGTTTTGGTTGCTTCCAGATTTGCTTTGTCTCTGTTCTACATACCAGAAGATCACGAACTCATATGGCAGGATTGCTGCATACTCTTGTTGCAGCCACAAGCTCCACAAGCCAAACTCTGGTCTGCAAAGCAATGCTTCATCTTTTTACTTTCTATATCTCAACTTAAGATCTGACTGGGATTTTCCCATTCTGCTGGGCCTGTGGAAAAATAAGCCAACAAGTAAAGTGCAACTAAATTTTATTTTGTCTTGGGATAATCTAACCTCTTCCCTAGGGCTGTGCCACAGTTCTGGCATTTTCCACGAGCCAAGTCGTGGGGAGGCAGGAGACACTGGATCTTCTGTTATTGCAGACAGGGTAGGCCTGAGAGCTTGTCATCTCTGTCCTCAGTTTTAATGATCTTCTGCTGTTCCCATGTCATGCTGGGAGCCCAGGAATCTTTGTGAAGGCTGCTTATATTTCTGTCAATGTGCACAATGTAGCCATCCCTCTCTGGGCTGGCAGCCTTCCTAGTGGGCTGCTTAATGCGGGTCACAACTCCTCTCTGCTCTTGGGACTGGTCCCAGACCTCTGCCTCATCCGCCCTTCCCTAAGCCCAGGGACTTGGGGAAGTTTGGAGGAACTTCTCCATTCCTGTTTCTCCAGGATGTGAATAGAGAATCTCTTTCCCCAAGGGTTTAGCCTTTTTATGAAACAAAGACACAAAAGCTTGTGGTTTGCTCTGTTTCCCACTCTTTTGTGTGCCTCTTCTGAATGAATGGAGATCTGATCTTGTACTGGAATGGGGGTGGGGTGTGAGAGATTTATTAGAAAGAGAGGAGAAATACAGAGAAGAAGAAAAATAAGTGAATATTTAAAAATTGTTACCATCCATGC
The DNA here is from genome assembly GCA_963574415.1 of Tarsius wallacei. Taxonomy (NCBI): domain Eukaryota; kingdom Metazoa; phylum Chordata; class Mammalia; order Primates; family Tarsiidae; genus Tarsius; species Tarsius wallacei. Next base: position 9,599 of record CAUYQG010091150.1, on the reverse strand, counting down.
GTGTTTTTGGTTATTTTCATTGGTGACAATATAGAAGGAGCTTTAAACAAAAGACTTTCTCATTGAACTCATTGAGCTCATTCTTTTATATTTATGATGAAAGTAATGGAAACTTCCATTTCTACCATCAGGATTTCTAATGTATTCCTTCTTGTTTTATTTACTCTGACTGCTGGGTTAGATTTAACTAACATTGTTGCAATTTTAGCAATGAGGCATCCTTTTCCAAATAGGTGGCTTTTTATCCTAATGTAACATCCTATTTTGTAGAGGAGTGAGGAACAAATGTAGAATTTGTTTACAGAAAAGAAGCTTTGACTCTCAATGACATCACCAGGTAAGTAGGTGGTGGTGAAGTCTGTGCAAGTAATTGGCAGGAGACCCTTCTCTGCTTACCTAATTTCTTGGCATAATTCATTTGTAAACAATGTCTACTTGGGCTCTGCCAGGTACATCCCTGCCTGAACACCTTGCTTCATCCAGATGAAGCCTAGGTATTTCTGCTGGATTTCAAAGGATGCTACAAAGTATACTGAGGGAACACCCGGTGTCAGGAGCTGTATATTTTTACATCAGCCTTAAAAGACCCAAATGGTAAAACAACAGACTCTGTAACTTGAATTGCAGCTCTTATTAGTTGTAAGACTTGGGGCATGGGCACCTCTGGTACCTCAATTTTCTTCTTTGAAAACAAGTGAGGATAAATATAATATTGTTGCAAGATTATTATGAAGAGTAAGTCAGTGAATTTGTCCTCTGCCTTGAACACTGCTGGGCACATGATAAGCACAATGTAGCGTTAGTTATTATTATCATCATCATACCTTCGTTCTCTTTCTTTTGTATGCCATTCCCTACCTGATTACACCTCTTTACCCAACAAAACTGCTCAAAAGACCACATCTAAAATTATTTACCATTCTGTCCAACATAACTGGAACTGCAAGTGACTTAATATGATCTGTCTTCTTAGGACACTTAGAATCATGACCTGTTTAAAGTCATTGCTTTGAAATGGGCAACTGCTTCCTGTTTTTTGTATTTCATCCAAGTCTTTAGGCAACTGGGTTTCTAGTCAGTCTGTAATTATACAGTTTAAGTGTGTCAGATGCAAGGATTAAAAAATCCAACAAAAACTGGCTTCAATAAACATTAAAAACTCATATATTGGTCTATATAGGTAAAAGTCTACAGGTGGGATAGAACTCTGGATTGGTTTAGTTTAGTGGTTCGACAATGTCATCAAGGTTTTCTTTCATTTTTCTCTCTGAGGCTGACCTTATCACATGGGGATAATTGGTTACTCACAAATTCTTAGGATACTTACTCTCACATGTGTTCTTGCAGAGAGAGATGGTCATTTCCAGAAGCTCTCAGAAAAGAGCCGGGATCTTCTTTCTCTGAAGTTACCGAGAACTTGTTCTCCAGTCTTATTGGCCCACATATTGTGCCATCCATGCTGGACACAGTCACTGTAGCCAGGGCAAGAATCACACTGAGTGGTTTAGGTTTAAGCTATATACTCCACTTATAGTGAGAACAGGGGACATTCAACCTCCTTCAACACACAAGAGCTCATGGAAGGTGTGTGCCTGAAAAAAAAATCAAGACAGTTACCTGAAGAAGGGAGAATGGACATTAAAGGGACCATTTTGATGTCAAATACAATAGCCATACTGCCTGACTAGAAGCTAGGTTTTAACATGTCTAAAAGCATTCTTCTGCTCTCTGATAAATATTTCATTTCACTTCATCACACTCAACACAGGACTGTTTTGTTTTTTTTTTTTTCTTATTTGTTTGGTTTTGTATTAACAGAAAGCACCACAGTTCATACATTGGCCACATGGCATTGTAACTGGCCACGGCATTGAGTCAGAAGACTCTGCCCTTGGCACAGTCATAGTAAACATGACTATAATGGGTTAAGTGTACATAAAGACCTATGTCATATGTCATATGTCTTAAAGTAGCTCTTTATGGATTTCTGCTTTCAAAAGAGAATTTAGTGAAATTAGACTTCAACAGCTTGAACATATGTTTAGAAACATTTGACTTCAGTTTCTAGCTAATTTGATAAAGTAGCAATGAATAGTATATGATTGTCAAGGTGGGCAGGTGTTTCAGCCTCTGGCCTGCAAGCCCCGGCGTGATAATCTACTGTCTTCAGCCTTTCTCACCAAGTCACATATGCAGGAAGATGTTTACCATGAGGACAGGCCTCTCCATGCGCTTCTCAGTACTTCCATGATTTCTTTACCCATTCCCTTTCACTCAAAAAACACAACCGAATACAAGTGAGTGAGACACATATTTTTATAGGTATGGACTTGAATCTGCTCTAATTTATACAAAGAGAAAAGTTATTCTTATTCTTTAGTTTTTGCACTAGACACATTTGGCTAGTCATGCTGCAATAAGAAACAACTCTTAGGGACTTACTACAACATTTTGTTTCTCACTCAATGTGAACTTGGAGTGGAGGGGGCGCTCTGCTAATCAAGACCACCCAGGGACCCAGCTGGCAGAGATGCCATCTTGAAGCAACTCACAGGGTCACAGAGCTGGACGAAGGTGATATCACCAATTGCAAAGTCATTCTTAATCCACCCCCCTGCCCCGGAATAACATACATCACTTTTGTTCCCATTTTATGACTAAGATAAGTCACATAGTCTGTGCTATGTAGAGACATGGTAAAGCAATCCTATGATATGCTCAGAGAAGGAAAAATGGAGTATTTGTGAAAGCTCTAATAACCACTACAAATTTAAAAAGAGAAAAATCATTAGTAGCAAATGAGTTAGATATACCTTACTGCTCTGCTTGTTAATTGCACCTCCTGCTACCCAATAAAAGCTCTGCTGGGCAATCCCGTAAACTGGGGTGGGTCTTCCTGGACCATTTTCTCCATATTTGCTACATGGAAGGAGGGATTTTTTTTAATACTCTGATGTTTACATATTGTCAAATTCTAGTTTAGCAGAATTTAATATTGTATTGTGTCTATATGTGTATGCTAGCAAATTGCAAAAACCCAGGACCACTCTATAATGTGCTCAATACCAAAAGATAAAAATAGTTCTTCAGGAACACAATGTATAAACAGACTAAAAACTCAGTTTAAATAGTTACCTAACATTAGTCTGCATGGCGTCATCCTTTTTCCTATAAATTCCCACATATGCATATTTATACTGCTTAGGAAAAATCTGGAAGTAGATTCACTAAAATACTAATTATATCTGTTCATAATAGAGAATGGTGTATTAATTTTTATTTTACTTTTCTTTGATCTAAATTTTCTATGATAAATGTCTTAAATGGAAGAAAAGTATTATCTCATTGCATTTGTGGTTAGGCAAAGCACCCGAAAAGCAACTGTGGTAGGTAGAATTATAAGATGGCCCCAAGATTCCTGCCCACAGTGTATCTTGTGTCTAAAGAGCACACCTTGTATGATCCTCTTCCCTTGATTGTGGGTGGGACTGTGAATATCATGGATATCACGCTCATCATTATGTTATGCTATATGGCAAAGAGATTTTGCTGATGTAATTATGGTCCAAAATCATTTGATTTTGAGTTAATCAAAAGAAAAACTATCCTGTACAGGACAGAGCTAATCAGGTGAGCACTTAAAAGAGACAAGAAGCAGCTATCGCCTTCCTCTGCTGGCCTCGAGGAAGTAAGCTGCCATGTTGGGAGAGAAGGGGGTCTTGGAGCCAGCATCAGAGGGCAGTCTCTAGGAGATCTGACTGACAACTAGCAAGAAAACAGGGACCTCAGGAATACAGCTGCAAGGAAGCAAATTCTGCCAACAACCAGTGAGCTTGGAAGAGGACTCTGCCCCTTAGATGAACTCTTAGCCCTAACATACTCTTTGATTTCAGCCAGGTACAAGGTCAGACAATTAAGTTCATGAATTCATCCTAGAACAAGTGCTATATACCTCACTGCTGAATATCACTGTGATCACCTTGGAAGTACACCCCTTGGGAAGTTATGCACCAGTGCCAGCACCTAGTCCACCAGCCAAACCAATTTTGGAACTTTTTCTGGAATAGCCTTTAGAGTAGTTGCCACATTACCCCTAATGTCCTGAATGTCCTTTCAATATTTTCTTTATCTTCGGGTAAAGAAAAAAGTCATTGGGGGCCAGATCAGGTGAGTAGGGAGGGTGTTCCAATACAGTTATTTGTTTACTGGTTTTAAACTCCCTCACAGATGGTGATGTGTAAAACTGGTGCATTGTCATGATGCAAGAGCTCCTTCAGGGCCATTTGTGCACATTTATTTCTCATTCCAAGACTTTCAGTTAAGATTTTCCTAACCGTCTATCAATGTTTTTTTTGTCTGCTATACGTCTCACAGTCAGGTGTTGATCTTGACTCACAATTCAACAAATTTTTCCAATGTTTTTGTCAGTTCTGCTTTTTACTGGCTGTCCTGACTTCTCTTCATCAGTAATGCTTTCTCTCCTCTCAGAAAGATGTTCAATCCATTTGTGCACTGCCATTTTCTTCATGGCATTATATTCATAAACTTGGACTAACAGGTCCCTGATTTCACCTCCACATTTGCCAAGTTTAACAAGAAATTTAATGTTTGTTCATTGCTCTAATTCAAGCTCTGACATTCTCATGATGGCACACAAAGACATGCAACAACAATAATAAACGGCACTCAGCAAGATCCTGCTACAAGTTAACATGAAAACAGCTGTGAGACACTTATATACCAAGGTTATGAAACCTTACTAAGTTGTTTGTACAGTGCTGCCAATATAAGCGCATGGTGGCAAGTTCACAAACTTAATTGTCAGCCCTCATATGATTCTGAGCAGAGTACTCAGCTAACCTGTGCCTGGACTGAAAACCTAAGGGGATCAAGAGATAATAAATCTGTATTATTTTAAATCACTTAGTTTGTGATAATTTGCTACACAGTAATAAAAGTCTAAACAGTAATGTCAACAACTGCCAAAAGATTCTTGTGCACAAAATCAAGTGAAAGGATAATACATATTTTTCAGAGAAAAAAAAATTGCAACTGAAAATCAAGATTGCAGTTAGCTTTGTGGGGAGTTACTTACTGGGAAAGGACAGGTAGAGTACTGGCAATGTTTACATCTTGATTTGAATGCTTGATCTGGACAGTCATAGGTACCGATATTAAAATTAATAGAGATAAATACTTAAGACCTGTGTACATGTGACTTATAACCCAATAAAAAATGCTGAACTAGACTCAGTGAGCTTGATACCAATCATTACCAAAATTCTCTGAGGCAAGTCTGTGTGCCTTGATAGGCACTCAAGAAATACTTTTCTTTCTTGTAGTAAAATATACATAACATAAAATGTACTACTTAAATCATTTTAAGTGTATAAGGCAGTGACATTAAGTACATTTGCATTGTTGTGCAACCAGTACCACTATCCGTCTCCAGAACTTTTTCACCATACCAAACCGAAAGAAATATTTTATTGTTGAGACACCTGGCTCTATTGTTTTTTTCTCCCACATAAACAAATCAAGGAACAATCCAGGATGATTACCAAGGCACCTCTCATATTATGCTTCTTTATGTATGAGGTCGACTTGTACTCTGAGATGCTCCTAAGTTTGTGTGAAGTAAAAATTCTTGGAAGATGGTCATTTATTTTGCCCATTTATTTTGTTTATCAATCAGATTTATATAACCCCTTTCCAGCCCGCTTCCACCTTCACCACTTCTTCACTCAAACAATATTTTCCATTGTGACAAGTTATTTGTGATTCTCAGAAGGCACCCAGACCACTAGGCTCTTGCCTATGTACCTCCCCATGAAATACCGTCACAGCCTTCTACGCCTGGCAAATTTACTCAGTTAACGCATTCAGAAGAGTTTATTGAGCACTTGCTCTGTGCTGGGTAAGCTGGGGCTATGGGTGAGCCTGCCTTAGTCCTGTGGGGAAGTGGTCTCTTGTCCTTTAAATCTCTGTGCAGATATCAGTTCCTTGTGACACTTTCTCTGTCTTCCTTCTATGCCCCACTCTCCCCATTGCCATCTTCCGAGGCTCTTTGAGCAATTTATGCACACACAGCTTTTTCAGAAATCTCCATACTCTGTTGGAAATTGTTTATATTCTTGTCTCCTGAACTTAACTAAAAGATACTGGAAAATCGGGTTGCACTTTGTCCATCTTTGTGTTCTCTGCACCTAGCATCCTGCCAGGCCAGCGGTTGACCCTCATTCAATATTCATTGAATGACTGAGCTGGGTGTTGGATAGGGACTTTCAGGTCATAATTAAGTTTCAGGAACTACCTAAAGATCAGGGCACCTTAACTGTTGTAGGTTGCTGAAAAGTTTAGTTAATAGTTGTGACAGGTAGAAAAAATGAGAAAGGTACTGTGAAAGTCCTTTCCTCATGACGGATTTATATTATTAATTAAACGGAGGTATGTGGGAACCTGTGAACGTGGACTCCCTCCCCTGTCTTATTAATTAAGTTGGATCTAGCACCATGTAAATCTCTCAATGCTTATTCCATTCATCTCATACATACTAATGAGGACGTGCAAACGAGTGTGGCAGTGGTGGTAGAAATCATTTATTCAGCGCTGGGAAAAATAACATCAGGACTTGGACCCCCTGCTGACTTAGCACGCAGTTTTGTAAAGATTTATATTGGCAGACTAATTAAGCAGCTGAGTGCATTAGATAAAGAGCATGTCACTGCGAAGGTTACAAGAGAATCTTCTTGTTCCTCCACTTAGTATCTTCTAGATGAGGGTGGAGACTGTGGACCCAATCTCTAAGGCACATTACGACCATGTTCAAGTTTCTGCGTCTACAAAAAATTAATCAGAGTGTTCAGAGAATTTTCAGAATTTCTAGTAAACTGGAGAAAAACACATTTTGATACAAGAGGACACAATTATATTCTTATTTAACATTTAAAAATATAAAGAGAGGATGTATTCTAAAAATATAACCTCAGATTTTATGACCATGCCTATGCTATTTACTAACTTCTAGAAAGAGGAAAAAGGGTAAGAGAAGTCCTCAAGTTATTGTTTCATCTGTAGGACATGATTTGAGCTCCTCCACAGTTTAATGATGGCAAAACTGAAACCGGGCAATGTGAATTTCTCACTATATCCACCTACTATTTTCTTTTTTGAATGTCAGTCCAAACAAAACAAAACAACGACAACAACAACAACAACAAAAAACTTTGCAGAGAAAGCATTTGTATGTGTGGGTTTGTAGGTATATGTATGTGTATGACTGTAAAGATGACAAATTATTTCATAAGGATATTGCAAAGAAACAATCTTCTCACAGGAAATCAAGTGACTTAGTATTGCAGTGTTCTTCCTACCCGTTTTCTTTTGTGTATGTTATGGGCATAAAGGTGTAGGAACAATGCACAATAGGCAAGTGCTGGGGGATTGAGTAATTGGTTGAATGTGTTTGTTTTGATTGTGGCTGGACCAAAACCTGGAACTGATGGTCAGAGGTAGGCGGTGTCTTGGCCAGTGTCACACAGCCAGTTAGAGGCACAACCAAGGCCAGCTTCTCCTGATCCCCCATGGGCTGTCATTCCACTAGAGAAAGAGACACAGTTGCTAAGATTTTCCCTCTTTCTTTGCTTTTCCTATTTGTTTTCCCCCCATATGGTTTCCTCCATCTGTGTCTTGATACTGTATCTATTAGCAACAAAAGAACTCATTTTTGTTTTCATTTTTAATTTCTCTTGATGCATCCAATTCCTTTCCCCACTAGACTCCCAGCTAACTCTTTCCACTCTTCTTGTCAATATTCTGTTCCCAGAGGCCTGGGTCTGTTTACTATGTTTTCCTGGCTGAATCAAGACAGCAGGAAGAATTGGAGTGCTGACTTTGTCCTGTTCCATATTTTACCACAAAAGTAGAGGGAGGTGGGGGTAGTGGGAAGGGAAATCTTAACTAAAGATGAGAAACTGCTCGCTTCTTTTTGTGAGAGGGGGGGGTTTTCCCATCGCACCAGCTGCTGTGTAGTACTCACTCATGAATCAGATCACGTTTCTTTGACTGCCTGGCCCAGTAACAACCTCATTGAAGCTGGTACCTCTGCTGGAGAGAAGCAAGAGGAAGCCTTGCGAGATGAGGTGAATATATCTAGCAAGTTTTGGAAGAAATGCAATTACTTGGATCTCTGGCCCTTCTGCTTCTAGTGTAGGTCCTTGGGTAAGTCATGACCACTTTGGACCTTGTTTCCTCATCCACAAAATGGGGACAAAAATACTTCCCGCATAGGGTAGTTGTGAGGATTAACTGAAGCATCTGACACAAAGCCTGGTCTGGAGTTACTCTTTTTTGTTAAGTGGCACAAACAGGTAGGTCATAGTTTCTTGGGAATACTCACAAATTCTTTCTGAACCAAGAAGTCATGAAACAGAGCTCTGGCACCCACCAGCGTTTCCTCCCTATCGCCACCCCTAATATACAAATTTTCTTTCTCGGAGAGTAGGAGTGGGAGAAAGAGTTCAGGCAGCTGGAAGGGTGGAGGAGGAAGAGGGTAAGACTCAGATAAGATGTCAGGTCAGCCGGGCTTGGTGGCTCAGCCTGTAATCCCAGCGCTTTGGGAGGCTGAGGTGAGTGGATTGCCTGGGCCTGCGGGTTCGAGACCCGCCTGGGCAACTTGGCAAGACCTCATCTCTACAATAAATCAAAAATTAGCTGGGTGTGGTAGTGCGCGCCTGTAGTTCCAGCTACCTGGAAGGCTGAGGCAGAAGGATCTCCAGAGCCCAGCAGGTCGAGGCTGCGGTGGCCGGGAGCATGCCAGTGCACTCCAGTGTGGGTGACAGATTGTGACGCCAACTCAAAAAAAAAAAAAAAAAAAAGATGTCAGGTCCTCAGCCATGTGGCCTGAGTCCCAGCTGTGTTCCAATCCTCAGAGAGAGCTGCAGTGCCAGACTGGACACTGAGGCAAAGCCCAGAGAGCCACCACAGCAAAGCTCCCTTGCCAGTTCTGTGGGTCTCACTGACTGGGGTTCTGAGCTGACTTCTGCTAAGGACTCATGCTGAGTGGAGGAAAGCAGAGCTGAGCCTGTGGAGCAATGGTATCACCTCACCCTGCCAAGTTGGCTTTGGCTCCAGAGTTCCTTCCTCACCTGGTTGGCCGTGGGTTGTGCCATCCTGCCATCTCCATGTACATTGTGACATACGCTCCCTTTTTTCACATACAGACATGCCCAGGTACATGCTCCATTGCCTATACCTCCCGATGCTCCAGGACACTACCTCTAAACACACAGAAGACTTTCATGCTCCCTGAAACAGTGTCTTCCTTCATCCTTGGACTGAAACACTAACCTTTCTAAAGTCACTCCTGTATGTGCAATTTAAAAGTGTCAACAGTGGCTGTTCTTAACCTCTTTTTACTTTTTTTATTTTTGAAGTTACTTTATTTATTTATTTATTTATTGAGTTGGAGTCTCACTCTGTCGCCCAGACTGGAGTGCAGTGGCCGCTCCCGGCCACCGCAGCCTCGACCTGCTGGGCTCTGGCGATCCTTCTGCCTCAGCCTTCCGAGTAGCTGGAATTACAGGCACGCGCTACCACGC
>CAUYQG010091146.1:0-39071 GCA_963574415.1 Tarsius wallacei | reverse complement strand
GGCGGGGGCCCGGCGGGCCCACCCCACCCCAGCGTGGGCGACACAACCACCCCCCAACCCAAAAAAAAAAAAAAACAAAAACAAAAAAAAAAATAAAGCCCCAAACGGCCCAAACCCTTTTTTTTTTTTTTTTTTTTTTTGCCTTTTTTTGGTACACTCTAGCATATACTTAAAAATACCAAGTTCTGGCCTGCATGCTGAATGCAGATCAACTGTTCATAAGAATGCAAAATTATGCTGTCAAATTGGAAAACAGTTGGATAAGCTCTTATAAAAACTTAATCATACACTTACCATATAATCTAGTAATCCGACTACTGAAATATTTAACCAAGTGCAATAAGAACATGTTTTCACTGTTATAAAGTTATTTACCTCTCATTAGGGCCTTCAATCCCTTAACTTTTTCTTTTGCAGATGAATAAATAGAAAGAACAGAGGCAGATTCTGCAAGCTAGGGCTAGGGGTCAAATCTAGTTTACTGCCTGTTTTTATAAAGTATTCTTGGAACACTGCCATGCCCATTTGTTTACACAATGTCTGTGACTGCTTGTGTGTTGTTCAATGGCAAAACTGAATACTTTTAGCAGAGATCATATGTCCTCAAAGCCTAAAATCTTACTATTTAACCCTTCACAGAGGAAGTTTGCTGACTCCTACAGTATAGGAATTTGTGGTTGCTTTTTACAGGTTAAACCTAAAAATGATATTCCTCATTTTATAGACACGTTTCATTAGTCAGAACTCTGTCTCATGGTCAGACAGTGCAAAGCAGACTGGACTATGTACACTATTGTGTGCATAGGAGACAAAGGAAGTTGGTTTTTATGACTCTGTCATGTCTTCACTGACTTTTTGAAGACTATTATTGTTCTACCATTGTTTAAATATATGTTTTTGACACAGTTCTACGGTTGCATGTTATGATGTCTTTTCATGTTGCACTCTTTAGTTAGAGTGAGTCAAGAAAATTTATCTTATCTCTGTTTTTCTAGTTTCATAGTCAATTGAATAAAATTAATAAAGGAAATAATGCAACTGGACGTGAATTATTCTTCTGGTATGAAGGATTAGATCAAAGACAAAAAATATGTTGGAAGTATGCATGGCAAATACGACTTGATTATTGTGACAGGTTTTCCTACCAAGCCTGAAAAAAACTCAGAATCTTTGTTAAGAGAATTTACAGGTAATGGTAATCAATTTGAATGCAGCATTTTAGATTAAACATATTTTCCATCTCTAGATTGGGTTTTATAATATTAGATGGCAGCATTACATGCCTTTTCACCTCTGGGTTCCTGTAACAAATCCTGGACAAACCTATGAAATCCAACGCATGTTAAATTGTAAGAAAATGTTAATTAGATACAATGTTTAAGTTATAGGAAGTGAACTTTTCCTCTGGTACTAGGTGAAGAGGATTTGCCCAGCTACACTGTCATTTAGTCCCTGCTTGATTCAGTGCACTTATTAGACCAGCATGAGACTTGCTGTGATATCCTAATCTCACCCACTTACCTCACTGTGCATTTTGCATTCAGTGGATTTCTTTAGATATTAACTAACTGTCAGTTAATAGCAGCCATTTTCTAAAGCTAGAAAACTATAGATTCTGCATGGTGCTAGATGACTATTGGTAAGTAGATTTTGCTTTGCTTTTTTAGTGGTTGTCTTTACTAAGAGCATCTCAGTTAGTTGGAAAGTTGCAAGAGGGTAACAGCTGTGCTTGTGCCACATGAGACTGGCAAACACATAACTGTCCTTAATTTCTTTTCCTTATCCTTTACCTGCTTTAAAATTTTAGTGTATAGAAATAGAATAAAGGAGCCAATATAAAATAACGAATTAAGAACTTTGTCTTGAAGAGGGATTGGGCCAAATTTGCTCCAGCGTGTTTTTTTAAGGTTTCATTGAAATGCTGGCATGCCCATTCATTTGTGTATTGTCTATGGTTGCATTTGCAGTACAATGGCAAAGCTGTATAGGTGTAACACAGACTATATGGCCCACAAAGTTTAAATTAGCTACTATCTGGTCCTTTACTCAGAAATTATTTGTTACCTCTAGTAAATTCGTTTACTCAGGAAGCCTCCTGAAAAACATAAATTCACTAATAAGAAAACTCTTCAATAATATTTTATGCATCATAAGACCAATTTAGGGATCCTATGCACGAAATTTTCTTTCTAAACAATAAGCTGAGAACTTAATAAATAGGATATTCTAAATCAATAAATCATTCCACAACATGGTACCATAAGCCCATTACCCAGAAAATGAGTGGTGGAAACATTAAAAACAAAAAAGATTGATGTTAGAAAAATATAGGACTGTTGAATAAAAAAGAAAATGGGTTGTTGGACTATGCACATCAAAGAAAGAAATACCTGTGCAGAAACTTCTGTTTTCAGGTTGAGTTTTCCATACGTTCATGCTAAATATAAACACAAGTTAAAATTAGTTATACATATATCTTATGATGGAAAAATAGGAGCTATACTCGATTTTATCTCTGCAGGTAAAATTTATAGACAAGAGACCATTGGCCAATGTTACCTCATCAAGTAGATTATTTTGCTTTTTGCCATGTGCAACTTGAGGGTAGGCTTAATTAACTCTCTCTAATATAGCATGGCATATCAAGATCTGACTATTCCATTTTCAGAGAAAAATTTGTACATTTTACAATGATAAGATTCAAAGCATAACTCCTGGTATGTTACTGGGCCTTAGAAGAGATGGAGTATCTGATCAGGGGCACAAGGTAATTGCAAAGCCAGAACAGCCCATTATAATCTAGGTTATCTCAGATGTCACCAAGTCCTATGATTAGACAGGCCCAGCAGAGATCATTGCAAGTGGGACATCCAAGATAAAGCATTAACAGGGCTAGATGGCACAAATAAAATGCATGGACAGGTAACCCAGAGCCCTGTGTCACCTCTGTCCCAACTCCACATAGATTCAAGCTTTGAAACACCAATGACAAAACTTTGAAATTTTAGAAGAAAACATAGGTGAGTATCTTTCTGATCTTGGGTCAGGAAGAATTCCTATGAGGCAAAAGAAAAAAAATCTCTGTAAGATTGGCACATTGGTTATTTTAAAATTAAGAACTTTTGTCATGAATAGATGCTTTAAAGGAAGTGAAAAGCCTCAAATTATGAGAACATGTTTGCGACAATAACTGTTGATAGATAATTATTGAGACTATTAGAAGTCTAAAAATCAATGAGGAAAAATAACAGTTATGAGAAAAGTGAGAAAAACACATGAAAAGGCATTTCATAGAAGAGAAAACATATTTGGCTAAAAATCATGTATGACTCAAAACTTCATTAGTAATTATGGAAATACAAAACAGACAGCAAAAATACAGCGTTCTATTGGTAAAGATTAATAAGACTGATAATGATAAATGTTAGAGAAAATGAGGATATTTTTCACCATTGCTGGTGGGAAAGTAAATTTGTGTAAGCATCTTTAAAAACACTTTGAAAGAGTTTTGTATTTGACCTCTCATATTCCCTACAATCTAGCAATTCTTTGCCTAGGTATGTCCAAGACAAATTTCTGTACATGTGCACTTGGAGATATGTGCAAGCAAGTCTAAGTAATGTTGTTTAGTAATAGCAAAAAATGGAAATAAAACCAAATATCCATCATCAAAAAATGGGTAAATACATTCTAATGTTGTCATGAAATGGACTGATAAAGTATGAATCCATTCACATAAATACATTTTAGCAGTGAAGAAAATAGGAATTCCCGGAAGATTTAAACATAATAATACCCATTTTATAAAGAAGTTTAAAATAAACCAAGACTAAACAATTTATTCTAAGCAATGTGAATTTGTGAAGTCTGAAATAGTAATAAATCTGGGCTAATGGAGAGGAGACAGGGTGTAAGAAAGGAGAGAGTTATTTATTTTTAGACATATTGTTCTTTGCTTGGGTGATGAATTCACAGATATTCATTATATTCAGTGTATTATATATACAGAAATATATACAGAAAATAAGTCAGTCAATTATATTAACTTTTTCCTGCTGTGTAGTAAATTACAACAAGCTTAGTGACTTATAGCAGCAACAGATATTTCATCCCAGCATGGCTGGACTGTCTCATTAAGACATCACAGGGCTAAAATCATGGTGTTATCTGGTCTTAGTTCCTGTGTGCAGGCTCTGGTGAGAGAAATCTGCTTCCAAGATCTTTCTTGTTGTGACTGTAGTAGAGGCTCCCCACATTTTCTTGCTGGCTGTTCACTGAGAGCCACTGTCAGTTCCTAGAAACTGCCTGCATTCACTTCTAGACCCTGAGTCTTCTAGCTATCCAAGAAACACTGAAGCCATCTCAGTCTTTGACTCTTTCACTTCCTCCTCTGTAACCAACTGGAAACAAAATAAAACAAAAACCCGGCTTTTAGAGGGCTTATGTAATTGGTTCAGGCTCACTTGGATAATCTACCTATCTCAAGGTCATATTACATAACCCAATCACAGAAGTAAAAACCATCAAATTCAGTCTCACAAATTATGTAGAACAGGGAGTGGGTCATCTTGGAGGCCACTTTAGGATTCTGCTCACCATCAATAAACCAATAAAACAGACTGAGAAGAAACTAATAATTACTTAGTCCAATTATGGCAACAAAAGTCCATTTTAAGAAAATCTAAAGAAATAAATGAAAGTTTATTTTCCGATAGAAGCCTGAATCTTCCAGTTGGTGTTTTATTGAGTTTTAAAGTTTAATTAAAGATCTCTTAAAGATGAGGGAGTCTCCACTGAATTTTGAGCAAAACTTTTCTAACAAAAATCACCTTTGACCTGAATCATTAAATTTCATGGGCAAGTGTATTTATTTGTGAAATTTGTGGTTTATAGCAGATTCTAAGAATGTGGCTTTCTCTAAAATTCTACTATTCTACTCTCTCAGCGTTATTTTCCTGATATTTTTTAAAAAAATTGTTTTAAGTTATCACGGGCATAGAATATTCATCTGTATATCATGGTGCTTAAGACAATGAGTAGTGGAGTTGAATTTCTTAATTTTAAATCCTGGCTCTACTGCTAACTAGTTGGGTAGGCCTGAACAAGTCACTTAACCTTTCTAATGTCCTTCTGCACAAAATGAGAGCAATGTTTTAGTTTCTGAGGAATAATCTGGGTGGTATTGCACATAAGGAATATAATGCGTCATATAGATTTTATAAATATTAACTGTAAGTATTATACCAGTGACATATTATATAGACTAAAAGCATCGTAGTACATATGACACCAATGCTTTAGTTATCTAAACCTTTAGGTCTTTAAAAATATATAGAATAAAAGATAGTTCATTCAGTATTTTGCAATACTAATTATAACAGTTGCCCTTTTTAGCATTTTTATTTTATTATAGAGATGTGGGGTATGAGTCAGGATTAGCTACACAAGTAAGCTGTGTGCCGGTAAAGTTTGGGACTCCAACTGGTCCTCACTTTCCCTAGTTTAGGTCCGGGTACACTTTGTGGTGTTACATGCCTCTGGTACTCTTAGTAGTGTCCAGAGACTGCGTATCCCTCCCTTGTGCTAATGTGATTAATGCTCAGGTCCTACTTATGAGTGAGAACATGCAGTATTCAGTTCTTTGTTTCTGTGATAGATTGCTAAGTATGATGGTCTCCAACTCCATCCAATTTGCTGCAAAGTTCTTATCTTTATTCTTCTTTATGGCTGCGTAATACTGCATTTGTGTATATGTACCATGTTTTCTTTATCCAGTCCACTTTCAATGGGCAGTAGGATTGGTTCCCTTTTCGTATTTAAAAATATTCTTATGCTATAAACTGCCATTTAAAATTGTAATTTATATTTATTTATTGGATATGTCATGTTAAAAATGATATCTGTGACCCCAAATCCCTTTCTTTTTCCATCTCTTAAAATGCTTAAATATTCTCAATTGCTGTCTCATGTGCTTAAAATACATCCAGTGAGGTTTCACCAAGTTTTTTTTCTTTTTATACATTTTTGGATTTTTTTCATCGATGCAATATACTGTAAACTGACAGGCTATTTGTTGCAATCTTGCTCATTTTTCTATCAATGACTTATTCTTTATTAAAAGGAGCTGGACAAATTGAATGAGGTTGTGGAACATGTTTATTTTGTTTGCCTTTCATACATCTTTCTACAAAGGAAAAAAATTAGCATACTTCTCAGTTTAGTCTTATAAAATATTTTGATAAAATGCCACAGCACTTTAGAGTCAAACATGAAAGAGATAGAGCACTTCACCATTGAAGAAGTCAGCATTTTCTATAAATCTTTGCTCCTTGCTTTTTAAAGATTTCATGAACCCAGAGTGGCAGCATCGCCTGTGCTTAGTTACAACACAGTGAAATATTTCTCTTTCTGTCAAAATTGCTGACATGACAACTCAAGGGAAATGGTGAAATGAGAATTAGAAAAACCAAGTAATTTCCTATATGAAATTACATGCCATATGCTCAGCATTTAGGTCACAGAACATGATTAAAATTTAAAAAAGTAAAAAGAAAACAATGGATCTCAAATTTATGGAAATGAATTATCATAATAACTGAGTATATATAAAATAGAAAACATAAATTTCTGAAGTTATTTCTTTTTGAGGTAAACATTGAGGTACCAATGCTAGGACTTTGGAACTGGAAAGCATTCAAGTTACCATTTATAGACATCTGCTTGGAATCCTGCATGGAAAGACCTCATTGCTAACAAATGATGGAATTCTCGAATCCTGCCATTTTTGTGGAGGGCTGGGCATTTCTGCCGAGAGCTGGGCATGGAAAAGTATGTTGCCCAAATGAGATGTAGCATATACTGGATGATGGAAGTTCAGAGGCTCTCAGCAGCTGTATGGGGGTAGAAATTACCTTTATCAATATATTAAGCAGGACTGGGGTTGGGGGGGAATGCACAGTGGTCCAGAAACATTACTATTTGTAGATAGGCATCTTCCATAGATAAGCTGGTGGAGCGAACAAGTAATGACCAGCCCCTAACTCTTCAGGAGGAGTAGATTAACTGGTTGACCCATTTCTGTTGATGCCATTCTACTTTTTGATGCCAAATGATACAGGTTGAAGAAATTAAAGGAACAAATCTGTGACTAGATTTTCTTTCATTGCATCCTCAAATTAATCCCAGCTCAGAAAGCCAGAGCAGATAAAAAAAGTTCTCCAGTAGTTAAATTAAAATGTCTTTTGTCTTTTGAACTTGTAAATGACTAAAAAGCAGTCATATGTGAGAAAATGTTGGGAAAAACCTCTAGGGTGATGATGTCTTGTGAAGTATAATAAGAGTAACAAAAGCGTTCCACATATTTGATTTAAAATATTTTAGTAGTCTCATTAAAAGAGTAAAGCAAAATAGGTGAAAATGATTTTAATATTATAGTTTATTTATCCCAACATATACACAATATAATTTCAAGACCTAATCAATATAAGATATTGCTAAGATATCTTATCTTCATAATATGTACTAAGTCTTTGAAATCTTGTGTATATTTTACCCCTACAACACATCTCAGTTTTGATGAGCACATTTCAAGTGCTCAAGAACCACTGTATTGGACAGCTTGTCTTTAAGGAAAATCCAGCAAGTCACCTATCATTTTATATGTGGAATCTAGGATACAAAGAGGTCAATCAATTTTGCCACTGCTACTCTTAGCCAGTCTCTGACACAGGCAGGGATAAGCATCTAATGTTTCCCTTTACCACACAGCTATTTACACAAACAGGATAAATGGAAAAGATACTCTATTTTGTCATTATACGCTTGCTTTGATAGAGTAAAAACATTTTTTAAATGCAAGTTATTGAATTCAGGAAGTGCAGGAAGAATGACATTTTGTAGATGGTATAACTTATAGGAAGACGTTTACAAACAATTAGACACAAAATGCTTTATCATGTGGATTTTATTAGTAATATGTTTTATATTACATATTAAAGCGTGTCCTAGTAAAATCTGAAAAGAATATTTCTATCAGCTTTGTTCACTGACTTTTATCAGCATATTACAAAAAATAACAGATTTAATTTAATTATTGAAATTATTATCTTTATAAGATTTTTCCAGGAAAAATTTTGAGTGGCAAGGAACAGAAATCACCTTAATAAACAAGGTCAGTATGGTAGCCATGAGATCAGGATTATGGAAATGCATAGGATGCCAACATTAGTACCTGTCACTTCATAGATCATATGACTTCTGGAAAGTTTTTCTGCCTGTTCAAAGACATAGACACTCAAGATGAAGCTCTTCTTGTCCCTACCTGCCTCTTTAATGTGTCAGGAGAGGTCATTACACAGAGAACCAGGTTTTCCCCTTGTCTGGATTGTCATATTCCTCATGACAATAATGATTTCTCATTTTGAGCATCTAAGGATACAATATTTTGACTGTGGAAATGCACCTTTTGACAAACACTTACAATGTTAATATAAGACAGTGCTGTCCTAGAGAAGATGGGGGTGGGTCAGATTTGCAGATATTGGACAAGAGGCAGTACAGAAAACTAAACACTAATAAATGGCGCAAAAACAAATGACTATCAGCATTTAGCATTTAATTTCTGTCTCAGATTTAGGATTGTATTATTTGAATTTCATATTCTTTGTCTAGCTTTGGAAAACTGTTTTAAAGAGATTTTGCATTTTTTTTCATGTATTGTTTATTTTTGTTGTATAAAGAAGTATATTTTAGATTATGCTTTGTATTACTTGGCATATATTTCCATCTGGATTGGGTTTCTATGTTTCAAGAGGCAGGGAAGGCTACAAAGTTTTGGAGGACAGAGGAAAGCTATTTACTAACCTTGCTCACTACACACCACATCAGGAAAAGACATGGCAAGTGGATCGGAATGTACTATGAGGATTGGCTGCCATCAATAATATTTTGAAAAATGATCTATTGATTCTATTTTAAAAATGTTTCCTAAAATCCTTAATTTTTAATGACCCCAAACTGCTGGCAAATGAATATGCTAAAAAACTTTGAGAGTTCAGCATTTAGCTTCAGCTTGTCTTATTTTATTATTTTAAACATATTACTCTTTTCCCTGAAGCTGGAGGCATTTTTTCAACTGTTTGAAGATCCAGATTTATTCTGTTGAAAGCACTGATACTTTGTGACTCAACCTCAAATCCTCTGTTTTGGGGATTTCGTTTGGTTCTCTAGACCAACACTGACCTCTCTCTCCCTTGTGTAATGTTTTAAATTATGCAAGTAACGATTGGCGACCTCAATCACCAATGATATAACAGCTGTCATGAAAATGTATTGGCATGTTTATTTTTATGGGTTTAAAGGTTAAACAACTTAATTTTCATTTACTTTATAATGACTAATGGACAAGTTCTATGGACTGGAGAAATGTCATTTTCTTTCATCTCTAGTGCTGTATAATTTTTCTAATTTTAATGAAAGTATTAAAATGTATAAAACAAAATTTCTTACACTGGTATGAAATCTTCCTCATTCTATGATCTACAGTCTCAGAATTCCTCTTTCCCTGTGCTCTGAATGCATTTTTCTACTCCTAGATTGTGATTATTAGAGACTGAGGTGTGAGTACTAGTAATTGGAAATTTTCTATTCTTCTTTTATGTAACACAGTAGTCCTGCCTTATTCACAGGTTTACTTTCTGCAGTTTCAGGCACACGAGTTCAACCACAGTCCAAAATAATAAATAAAACATTCCAGAAATAAAAATTCATAAGTTTTAAATTGGGTGTCATTCTGAGTGTGTGATGAAAACTTGTGCTGTTCCACTCCATCCAGTCCAGAATGTAGATCATCTCTTTGATCAAGGTATCCACTGTCTATATGACCCGCCCATGAGTCACTCAGTAGCCATTTCAGTTATCACTTCAATTGTGACAGTGTTGCAGAGCTTGTGTTCAGGTAACTTTGATTTAACTTAATGACTCCAAGGCATAAGAGTGGTGATGATGGCAGTTCAGATATGCTAAAGAGAAGCTGTAAAGTGCTTCCTTTAACTGAAAAGGTGAAATTTCTTGATTTAATAAGGAAGAATATCAGAGTATATATAGGGTTTGGTACTATCCAAGGATTTAGGCATTCACTATGAGTCTAGGAACCTATCTATCTTCCTTGGATAAGGAGAGATACTGAAATACATTGCCAGGAAGATAGTACTGCCTCAAGTTTACATGTAAAGAAACTGATCTTTAGAGAGTTTAGTAGCTTGTCAAATATATAGAAGTAGTAAATGTATGACTCTGAACACTTCTCACCATCTCTATCACTTTCATTCATACAAAGCTCTTTATGATCTGGTCTTTCACAACCTTTCTAATTTCATCCCCCATTACTCTCAAGTCACTAGCAGGTATCCTGAGACTATTTGAGGCTTGAGATTTCAGCCAACATGAAGACATAGAACCAACAAATGCACAGAGACTTGTACTTGGTATCAGAGCTTTCTTGTTGTCTAAAAACTGCATGACTTAAAATAATTGTTATGCACTCTCACAATTTCTGGGGGTAAAGAATTAATGAACAGCTTGGCTAGAATATTTTGGTTAAGACACTTTCAGAAGGTTTCTGTTTGTAGTCATATTTTGGCTAGGGTTGCAGTCATCTGAAGGCTTGATTGAGCCTGAAGGATCTGCCTTCTAGCAGGATCATTCACATGGATGGAAAGTTGATGCTGGCTATTGTAAAGAGGTTCTAAATAGTCTTTTGCAAAAGACTGCTTGAATATCCTTACAACATGGTGGTAAAATTCTCCCAGAACATAATCTACAAGGCCAATGTGGGAGGTGTTGTACCTTTTATGAGCTGCCTTGAAACTTCCTCATGGTAATTTCTGTACTATTCTTTTGATTACACAAGCAATCCATGATTCATTGTTGGTAGGCATAAATGTTAGAAGACTAGAATAATTAAGAACCATCTTTGTGACTGGCTACCAATCTAACTTGAGCCTTAGATAAAACTGTGTACAAAGCTTTGTCTAAATTTTTTAGTTCAATTTTGATGGATTCATATGTCATTTTCAACACACAAAATCTTCACTGATACATTAAAATCTTAAAAGATTCACTAATTAACTAGCTTAAGGGTTTTCAATCACAGCAACAACTTAAAAACCAAATTATTACAAATACAGAGATCCTTAAGTGTTCATCCCTTCTGTGGAGGCTAATGCAGCTGCTATCTGCCATGTTAACTTCTCATCAACCCCAGTGCCGAGAATTCTTCTAAGATTTCCAGGTTATCTATTGTTCCTTGTGTAAGAAAGCATAATTACTGTAAATCCTACCCTTAGGTCAAAACCACCTGATGTTACTGTATGTCCTGCCCTAAGCAATTGTCCTATAAATTCCTCTGAATCACATATATCTTTTCTCTAAGGCATATAATCCCTGAGTCTGGAGGGTAATGGTGCTAGGATTCACCACCTTGTCTTGTCACTGCCCAAGACTGAGACATGTCTTCTTTTCATAGGTCCCTATTAAATGTTTCTTTCTGAGAAACTGAATATGTCAGCCTCTTTATTTGGCTTCTCAGTTTCCTTGGACTTTTGAAGTAGGTTTGCAAAGACTTCCTACTGGGGAACATCTTCAAATTTGAAATAAGCGATAACTAATGATTAATCATTGGATGACTTTGAGGATAGTCATGTTTATTTTGTCTAAATTATAAGCACTGATATAGCAGGACTTTAAATAATGCCAAATGTTATTAGGCTTTTACTTTGAGCTCTTGGAATGATATCTGGAATGAGATTTACTTAGGTCACATGATACAAAAGTTGAAATGCAACTTCACAGCCAAGTTATATTAGTTCTCATGAGGATGTTAAGCCTTAAAGAAACTCTAAAGAAGGCGTATTCTTATATACAAATATATCTAGTCAGTTTAGAGAGTGAAGGCTTGATATTTTTCATCTTTGTTGTTTTTTATTAGGTGTTGTATTATGAAATAGTTACTTTATTGTCATGGATCATATAGGGTCTGTTTCTGATTCAACATCTTTCTGTTACTTTAAAAGGAGGAAGACAACTTTTAATGGTTTTTTAGCATTCATTTTTGCTGTAAAGCTATGTTTTTTACAATATGTAAATGTTCTTTATTTACACATCAAAGAGAATATTGTGAAATGTATTATGAGGCATATAGAAAATGCAAAAAAGTTCAGGGAAGATTTATATTAAAAAATTAGATATTTGTTTCCTGACTCTCTAGAACTGAATAAGCTATCTTGTTAATTGCTCTGGTGTGAACACTCAAGTATTGAGATTTAAATCAACTAGATAGAGAACTACTTTAAAAGCGCTAACTTTAAGAATATAATTTTTTTATTTTTGCAAAAAATGAAAGCCCTTTTCCCATATTATAACATGGTAATAATTAGAAATTTGAAAAATGAAAGTGAGCCTTATATGTTTGCTTTCTTTTTTTTTTTTTTTTTTTGTTTTGAGTTGGAGTCTCACTGTCGCCCAGACTGGAGTGCAGTGGCCGCTTCCGGCCACCTCAGCCTCGACCTGCTGGGCTCCGGCGATCCTTCCGCCTCAGCCTTCCGAGTAGCTGGAATTACAGGCGTGCGCTACCACACCCGGCTAGTTTTTTTTGATTTATACAGATGAGGTCTCGCCAAGTTGCCCAAGCGGGTCTCGAACTCGCGGACTCAGGCAATCCACTCACCTCAGCCTCCCAAAGGCAGGGGATTACAGGCTGAGCCATTGAACCCGGCTATATGTTTGCTTTCTATTCTATTTTGTTTTATTTTTCTCTTTCCTCAAACTGTTATTTTAGGCATATTCCTTCATACATTTTAATTTGTTTGCCTTTGTAAATGCAATTAGAGTTTTGGCAAATTTACATAAGTGGTTAAGAAATTGCTGTGAACTCAAAGGTAGACATAAAAAAGAAGTAACCATTTTGGTAAATTTGATAGCAAGAGAGTTAAAATCTACAAAGCTTTTCTTGGAAAAAAGTGGATGAGGGAATATAAGAGGTGCTTTCAGCCAGCTCTAATTGAAGATGTACATAAAACAAAGCTGGAAGACATCATTATGACTCTGCTCAGCAGCAAACAAACACACTGGCAGTAAATAGAGGCATATGTCTGTGAAAGATTGGATATAGATGAGCACTTTCTAGAATTTCATGTAAAAAGAAATTACAGGACAGAGAAAAGAGTCATTTAGCACGATAGAGATATTGAATGGAAAACAATTTTTTAGTAGTTATAGTTACAGCATTAACATTTGACAAGATTACGAAATTGGTGATTTTTTTTTTTTTTGCCTGTATTGCGCTTCCTTTCTTGTGGTACAAGCTTCTTCATGTTCGACTTCTTCTCTCAGATCTAGGGTGCTTTTTGTGACTGCTCATTTGGAGTTGATACTAAACCTGACTCACCACTTTTACCCAGAACCAGATAAAGGACTGAGTCAGTCAGTCAGTCAATCAGGCAGCTCACAGGCATCCCATGTATAGGGTTATGCACCGTTAATACTGTGCTAAGACATGGTTGGTAATGTAATGGGATGAAGAAAATTATATCCACCCAAACTCTCCCAAGAAATAGTAATTCTGCACAGTGAACTTGCATTTTTGTGAAATGTTTTGGACAGTATGATTCCTGTAATGATAGGGCTTTTGTTTAAATGAGAGGGATTTGAAAGTTTGGGCCCAGAATCAAACATCTTTGAATAAAAGGGTGAGGTAAACACTTTCATTTTCTTCCCTTTTCCCACATGGCACTCAAATTCTTCTAGAAATAAATATCAAAAGTCTATTTTAAGCTTTAGTTTAAAAGTCCTTCCAAATTTTTGACTGTAGAGCTGTCATGTCTAGTCAAAACTTGTCTAATTTCCTAGTCAAGCACTTCCCTCATACCTCACCTCAAGCACTCTGTACCCCGATTCTCTGTGTCATTTTGTCTCTTTAGCACTCATCATTGACACACACATGTACAGATGTATTTACACTCATACTTTACACATATAAAGATTTTTATCTGTTTATTACTTTATCTGCAATGCCTGAAACAATATCTCGCATATACAAGGAACTCAATCGAAAAACAATAAATAATCAAACTAAATATGTGTTCTATGAGTGAACAAACATTTATGCCATTAAGGATGGCTAGAAACAGGTTGTACATTTAGAAAGCATCTGATGCTCCATAAATTTTCCCAAGGTTTTTCTGTTTTAAAATTTTGGAATTCAAGCTACTCAGATCATTCCCTTGTGTAACTCACCTTAATGCTAACATTCACAAAGTTTATAAGAGGTCACAGGATAAATGTAGAATGGTTTCAAGGTCAGTTGTGCTTAACTTGTTTGAGTTCCCAAGAAAGGTACATATTCATGTCCCCTTTCCTCTCCCCCCTGGGCTGCATCATGGACACTGCTAGGTCACCCTCATTGTTCTTCATAGGGGCAGGGCAATTGCCACATGGTCCAGAGAAAACTTGAATGTACTCTCCTCTAGGAGAAAGAAATTGACTATTCTAAACATGCTTCATTATTTCTCTCAGCTCACCATCACACAGTCATTCCTTCTTATAGTAGAAGGTGTGTGTGTGTGTATGTGTGTGTGTGTGTGTGTGTGTGTGTGTTGGAGGCATTGGAGGGGCATGGGGGTAGATGTTGAAGACAGGCCAAGAATATTATTGTAGTGGAAATACCATTATGGAACATATCAGATCAGAAAAATGGAGATCACCATCATCCCTGATCATACAACATTCCCCAGCAGCTGGAATGGGCTGGTTAATGTATAATTACACAGATCCACAGCTCTGCTCAGAGGGGAGAACAGCAATACTTTGTCAAAACAGTTCAACTCACGCACAGAGGAATCCACCCCCCAAATGCTAAACATTTGTTCTTCATTTATTTCTCCTTGAAACACTGCTAAGTGGTTTTGTCTTTGGCTTGAAAGACCATAATATGTCTCATATAATTATATCAATTAAATTGACTCCAAAGTTTCACTGAACTTTAGACAAAAATATTGATCCTTGTCTGTTTCTCATAATAAATGCTGTATAGATTTAGTAAAATTATAAAATGTGGAGAAGGGTCAAACAGCCATTTTGTGGCAAGTAGAATTTTTAGTGGTATGAACATTTTGATCATATTATCTCTGTACTACAAGTACTCGATTCTTCCGTCAAGGTTAGCTGGGTTAGTTTTTACTCATTCTTTAAGTTCCAACTTAGAGACATTTCTTCCAGAACCTCCTTGGCTTGGTTAGTTGCCTCTGCTATTTGATAACACCTCCCCTCCTTAATCCTTACTACATTGTGCTTCTCTTTATCAAAGCCCTATTCATTCTTCTGGGAATAAATTCTAGTTTCCTTGACTGACTTCTATCAAAATATATGCCCTGTGTGGACATATATTGTCACATCTATTTTGTTCAGTATTTTATCTCCTATTATTAGCGTGGCAACTCTGCCTTTAATAAATTTTTACAAAATGAAAGAATGATGGATTTTGGGAGAATAGAAGCCTTTAAGTCTTTTTGGCATGAATCTTTAGATGTAGCATTTGGAATTCACAGACTACAGATTGCACTTGCATCTCACAAGTTGCTATGGAAACAACTACCCAAGTTCTGATTGTTAGATGGCTAACCCCACCTGTAAATACCTCACTGTGCCTCCCTTAAGCTTGGCTAGTTCTAGGTCTTGGGATTCATCATTTGTTCTTTGCCACCCAAATTATGGCTTCTAGAGGACCATGATTAGTTGAGGGTCTAGGGCAGATTTGCTCTTTTAATGTGGAGTTTATGAAAAACTCTTGCAATGTGTACAAAAGAATAAAAGAATATAGAAGGACATTTCCAGGTGATAGGAAACTTCTGCCACTTCCCCAACTCTCCAGAAAGTACTTTAGCTTCACATGATTTATTCCAGTTCACTTGGACACTAACTACTCTGAGGTTTGGGCTCTTGTATAGAATAAGCTCTTTGGATACATCCTTCCAGAACTTGTGGCAATGGTAGACATCTGGTTGACAACCAAAAATCTTGGATTGCAGTCATCTCTTCCAGTTTTATTTTTATTTTTTTGCCATCAATATAAGATTAATAATAACTGGAACACCCCACAGAAGGATGAATTAAAACAACAAACAAAACCTGGGCTGACAAGTTTGAACAAGAGGAACATGAGAATGAGAGTGCAAAGAGCAGCCAAGACATTGGATATCATGATTTAAACTAGTAGAAAGTCAGGGAAAAACAAATGTATTCGTTGGCATTGTTATACAGATACCATTCTATTTTAGAGAGAGGTGACAGGAGTAGAGAGGTACTTGGTTGAGAGATCTGTGAATTTAGACCTTTACTCATATTTTCAGATGAGACTCTTCTATCTAAGAACTATAAGTGTTCTTAAAGCTTCTTATTTATTTTTTATTTAAAGAAATAGGGCAAAATTTTTGGTAAGTGTGGCATTGTGCTGGGCCTTGGAAAATAATGAAAATATGATGATGATAATGATTGCTAGCAATTAATATGTGTTACTTAGGTGTCAGGAATTTTTTAAAATTATTATTTATCACCTTTAATTCTCTGAAGAAGGATTATTATTGTTCTCATTTCCAAATGAGTAAATCAAGTTACAGAGAGGCTAAACTACTAAAAATGAATGACAAGATCAGGATTCTAAACCAGGCAGTCAGATTCCAAAGATCAATCTCTTAAACGTTCAGAGGTGAAAAAAGAACATTCTGAATAAGGAAACATTGTGAAAAGAGACAGAGAGCCAGAGTAGACTAGGATGTGTGTTGTGAATAAAGATTACACAAGTTTAACTGGTATTTAAGGCGGGGAGAAAAGCAGTGATAAATGAGACTGGAAAGGAAGTTGAGGCCAGTCACAGAAGACTTTGTCATAGCAAACAACTTGTATTTTCTGTTATGGGTGTAGAAATGTGAAGAAACGCCCTAAAGGGGAAATTTCGGGAACAAAGAACTACCAGTGCTACTAGTATTACACAGTCTAGTGGTCCTCAGAAAAGCAAATACTTACAGACATGGGAAAACCTTGACATTTTCTGAGGCTGTTGTGGAGAACAGAACCATCATGACTTTAACATTTCAGAAACAGAACTTCAGGATAATAAAATAGTTAAGTATAAAGCTCAAAGATGGTTTGGGCTACCATATTAGTAATACCTCAGCCCCTGATAAGGTGAAATTTGTTTAAAGATTTTGTTAGAAAAAAAACACTTTAGAATGGGGATATGTACCACATTTTTGTTAATCCAGTCACCGCAACTTGGAAGAACTGAATCTATAATACTGAGTGGTCTATCACAGAAACAAAGAACTGAGTATCACACGTTCTCACTTGTAAGTGGACCTTAAACAATCATGATACTATAAGAAAAGAATTGTAAGTAGTGGAATATTGTCAGGGGGAGTGGGAATGGCAGTAGGGGGATACTGCCAGGGAGGGGGCACACCTCATCAACAAGGGTACCTGCATAATGAACATTTGTATACTTAGCCCTGAATTGTAGCCCAAATCTTTAAAATACATTTTTTAAAAATAAATAAAATTAAATGGGGATGAAAGTTGGATGTCTTTCCAATAAAATGTTGGCCATTGTCTAGTGTATCCTTCTGGAGGTATCTGATTTTATAAGGATCTTTGACTTTGAGAATTCAGTAAAATGTGTAACACCATGTAACAGATGCATGAGTTGAAACTCGAACCCAACTCTTGCTACATAAAACTTTTATACGTTAGCAATGAGACCATATCTTCTTTGTAACTTTACTGAAACCCTCAGAGCAGTGTCATTATTAAGGAAACATAGTCCAGCAGTGAAAAATGTTCACATGAGTTCATTATTTCTCTTTGATTTACTCAATCCATACACAAACTCGTTGTAATAATTCCCTAAAGTGTCCTTTTATTTTAGTGTTAATTAGAATTATTTCAACTACAAGAGCCAGAAAATAATTAAACATAGGATTTTTTTAAAAAAATAGAAACTTTTTTAGTTCATTACACTGAAAAGTCAATGGAATCATTTATTCTTTTATTTATTTATTTTAAAGATGTGGGGTACAATTCAGGATTAGTTGATCGAAAGTGCTGATGCTTTGGAGGTTTTTCCTCCATCTCTTGTCTCATTTTCTCCACTGGTCTCATCTTCTTCAATTTAGGGGGTTAGCCAGGGAAACAGCTTCATGTAGCTCTAGCTTACATGGACTTCATCATTCCAAAAAAGGAAAAGGCATCTTTGTTGATAGTTCCAGAAGAACAATCCAAAGGAGGCCTTAGGCCATATGTCCCACTAGACTAGACTAGATTGTCTACTCTTGCTATGTTTCAAGTTCATCCAAATTATTTGAGTAATGTTCTTTCCTAAGCATTAGCTCATACATCCGGGTATAGTAGTTCTTCCATTCCCTTCATTCTAACCTATTTTCTCTGAATTCTGCATGATGCCAATTCAAATAACCAATCTAAAAGCAGTTCAAATTTCACTTAAGAGCAAGACAAAGAAAAATATGCAAGCAAAACCGGAAGTCAAACCAGAAACCAAACCATCTCATAAATGAACCCTATTCTGTTTTCTTTTCTATGTAGGTAGGTAGTTTAAGATTTTGTATTTCCCTTAAAGTTTACTTCCAGGAGAGGAAAGCACAAAGGTACTATGATGCTAATTGAAAATAATAAGAGAAGGTTATTTAGAATAGTTTGGATTTCAGAGGTGTTACAGGAGCTGTGCTCTGCTCTACGTTCTGCTTTCTGAGCTGATATTAACCTGTTCAAATAAAATCATTTTATTTTTTAAACATTTTTTCCTGACTCTGCCTTAACCTATCTATGTTCAAAAGAATACCCAAAGTTCTTTGATGTAGAGTGAGCTAATCATCTCTAGTTCAGTGATGTCATAGCAAGTTAATTATCACCTCCCTATATACATCCAGTTTACAACCTTAAGTAGTAATAAATATTTTAGCCTTTGTAGTTTCCTGACACATAATTATTGTCTGGATTATATGACACAAGGTTTACAGAGTTCTAATTTCTATGGGCTTAAAATATGATGGCTCTAAGCTATTTTCCCTCATGAGAAACCCTTACAGCCTTTGGATCTGGTAAAGGATTAGTGAGGAATTTTAGGCAGAATAATTTTGTGTTTGTGAGAAGAATGTGCTAGAGAAGGCAAAGCTGGCTGTTAGAAAAACCAGTTAGGAGACCCATGTCAACAATAGGCAAAAGGATTTGTTATTTGCATTCTAGTTATTGTGGAGAGATTGGCAAAAAAAATATCAATATGACAGACATATTTGGAGATTTATTGGAGGTAAAATTGGCAAGCCTGGATGAATAACTAAATGGGACTTGGGTTTGCAAGAGAGTAAAAAATAATTTTAACATTTTGAGTTTGGGTAACAAGGGTGGGTGATGGTCCCTTTCGTTTTGACATGAAACACACCTGTTAGTCCTAGTCTCTGTAGAATCTGAAATATAGGCATTGAGTAACCTTCTCAAACAGAGTTAAAACTGAGAACTTCAATGTGTAAAATTCGCATGAATCTCTTTTACTTAGGAAAAAAGATTCTATTTTACTTTTTGATGGCAAATCTATGGCCAGAAGTCAAATATACACACACAGCATCCATGCAAATAGAAACAGCATGGATTAACAGCAGGAGAACTTTATGAACAAGATTCTTAGTACGTTTTTGCTTGAAAGCACCAATAAATCAGTTCTGTAGAAAACCTCTGTCCTAATACAACACCCCCCCTCCAGGTAATAAGGCTACTTTCCTCATTTATTACTTGTCTAAGTTCTAACCTTTGTAACTTCCCCTGAGTCAACTTATAATTTGGGTTTTAGTGTGATGATTTATGTATCATGTTATTAAATATTTTGTGTAAAATATACTTTTTTAAACTCAATATCCCCTAAAGTAATTTTAGTTAGAGTGTTTTTTATTTCCAATCAGTTTTTCTTTAAGCCTGATTATTAATGTTGCTAATAATAAAAGACAAAAGGCCCCTTTTGTTTTTTGTCTCCTTTGGGTACTACAATATTTTCTCTGTACTTAGGAAAAAGAAAGGAAAAAACACAGAAGGCAAATTCTGTTATTCTGTCTAAAATCCATGAGTAGTTTCTCACCATGACCTTGTCATTGACCTCTGGCCTATGAATTCAGAAGTATAGCTGAGTAAGTGTATTTGAAACAGCTTGTTGAATTATGTTATTTGCTATGACTGTACAGTGAAATATGGACACTGTATTTAGACAACCTCGGCAAAAACTAACTGCCTTAGGAGAACTAACAATCTTCCCATTCATTTTATATTTCAACTAGCTGGATAGTTTTATTCACTTGATATGAGAATACTATAATTTTGAACTGATACCATGATAGTTGTCATGTATTGAGAGCTTAGTATTAGCCAGATTTTGAGTTTAGCAACATATGTACATTATATCATTTAATGCATTTAATGACTTGATAGCTTGGTGTTCACTTTCATATTGACATTTCAAGAAACTAATGCTCGAATAAATGAACTTGTTCAGGGTTGCATAATTTTTGAGAAGCACAGCTGCTTTATTTGATGTCAAAGGCTGTGCTCTTAGTTACTACACTAAAATTACTTGATAATCTTTTTATTTTTTTCTGATTCCTGACTATGAGTGTCTGAATTCATACTTTAAACAAGTTTTAAATGCACTGATTTATTTTAATAGTGTTTCCCATATATTATCCAATATCCTATTTATGCTTCTTCTAGTCCATAAATGACTATTTGATTCATGCAAGTCAAGATGCCAGTTTTAATAGTAGAATGAATGGGTCAATAAAACTGTCTTTATTCTGCTTTGAAAATTTCAGCTTCAAGAAAATAATATTATTTTAATGGAAATTTATTGACAAGGATGATAAATTGTTGGTGGGTGAAGAAAATATCACATCTATGAAGGCAATTTTATAGGTGGTGCATTGCCAATGATCTGTCAAGTGTATTTACAAATGCTATCCTTTCACAAGGGAGAAAAGAGAAACTTGTCTATATTAACTCCAAAAACTTTCAGTGTGAAATATTGATAATAGGTATAAGAGTGAATAAAGATTGATAACTGGAATTATTTTCTGGGTCTTAGGAATAGCATTATCCATACCTAAATGTATGATAGGCTAGAATTACAGTATTTACCCCCCAAAGTAAAGTTTCTCAGTTATCTCTTTCCAAGCACCACTTACCACTGCATGTGAGAGATAGAGTCAGCGTATCTCAATGCTTACTATCTACTTTACTGCAGATTTCCATGGTTCCAAAAATTATTTCAGAATAGAAGTTCCATGAGCTTATGGGTCCACTTTTCTTCCTCAGATATCTTATGAATAATTTCATTTTTACTATTAAGTTAATATCAGCAATGTTAGAGATTGGAGAAAGATAGGATCCACTTATTCTGTAAAATTACTTGAAAATATGTATCATATGTTTGCGTGTATATGTGTGAGACTGTATATGCATTTATACATTCATAATAAATATCTTACTTTATTAAATACCCCAGACTTGAGATATTAGTTTTAGTATATGCAGTTATGAAAAAATAAAATAATCACTGGAGATAAGTCATCTTGAAAATAATCTTGAGTTAACATTTACTTGGTCCCTGCTTGAGCTTAATATAGAGAAAATTAAGTGGATATGGTCATTGATCTGCAACAAATAAGCTCTAATAAGCATAAAAACTGAATAAATTTTTCAAAAACACATACTCATTATTGTAAACACAACTAAGGAAAAATTAATGAGAAATACTAAAATGATAGATAGTATGATAAAAAATCATTACTAGTCCAATATGCCTCTTCATGGCTGTTGTTCTGGTGCTGTGCTATAGTTTCCTCAAAAATTGAAGCAGTTTTTAAACATAACTATTCTATTTTGTTCACTGATTAATTGTTTTAGTTATTATGCAAAAAGAGTTTGAGAATCATAGGCTTAAAGAACTAGGAAGGACTTTAGAGATTATTTTTATCCTTCCTACTACTCACTGAGAATTTTTTTTCCCCACCTTGCCCTTTTAGGTGAATATTCACTATTTAATTTAAAATATATATTAAATGTTTGTGTGTTTGTGTTTGCATGTATGTATATGTGTTTATACATTCACAAGTATCCTTTTATATTAAATTACCCAAGCTTGAGATATTAGTTTAAGTGGACGAGATTATGAAAAAAATCAAAAGAATAATTGGAGATGAATTATCTTGAAAATGAGGTATATAATTATAACATATATATAATTTATATTCTGTGCTAAGTATTTCATTAAAAATATAGCTCTGTGACTGATAAATCACTGCCTAAAGTACAAACTGTTTTGTGGCTCTATTTGTCCAAACCATTTTCCTTAATTTGAGAGGATATATACTGTTTCAAATTTCTATTACTAGTTCAGATCAACTTTTTGAAACAATATACAATATTACTATTCATATAAACTCACCAATAAGAAAATAGCTAACTTATTTCTCTTTACCTTTCTGCTATACAAATTTAAATCTGTTTTTCTCATAACATATATTTTTTAAGATTATTTCAATGACTCGTCTTGCCATTATCAGTATCCTTTTTTGAAAGTAATACCAGGACTTGGCAAAATACTACACATATGCTTTGAATAGAACATAATTCAGAGAAAATGTGTCTTCTTGACATGTGGACATCTTTCTTTGACTAACGTAGCTTAAGGTTCATCACATTTTTTACTTTAGTTCCAATAATATAATTTAATGTATATATTATGTTCTTTTACAGTAAGTCATTAAAATATTGGTTTGGAAATTTTTCAGTTTGAATAATTTGGTATTTTCCTCTAAAAAGACATACTCTTAAACTGCTGTAATGAGATACGAATAATTTTTGGAAGCACTCCCCATTCACATGTACCTCACTATTTATTATATTTCTGTCATGTTTTGTGTTAGTCCTTGATATGTTAATGAAAATTCATATACAGAACTTTGATATTGAAACATTATTTAGTCATTGCACATATGTTTTGAAGTATTCTTTAATAGGTAAATCAATATGGAAAGGAACAAAAACAACCGAATGATATTGTGTTGGTCAAACATAAAGGATATGAAAAGGCTCTGGGTTGGGTCAAATCTATAAGAACAGAGCAACCCCCTCAGTTCCCCTCCCACTGTGGGCGCTTTCCTGTCCTTTCAATAA
Source organism: Tarsius wallacei (assembly GCA_963574415.1). Taxonomy (NCBI): domain Eukaryota; kingdom Metazoa; phylum Chordata; class Mammalia; order Primates; family Tarsiidae; genus Tarsius; species Tarsius wallacei. The sequence goes on along the minus strand of CAUYQG010091146.1, from coordinate 15,791 downwards.
ATCCTGCTTTAAAAAAAATCTATAAGCAGATGATACAAAAGTCCTAGGAGTCTGCTTTTTGGTAAAAGTCTACAGTGCAAGAGAGTTTCTTGAATGAACATGAAAGCCTGAAGATTAACTGTGGTAGATTTTCTGCAAAGTTGGCTGCTGATAATTTATAATCTGCAAAGATAACTGCCAGCATCAAATGGAACAGAAATGAGTCAAGTCAGCTGAGTCCTGCCTGATTCCATAAACCAAATAGTCATAAGCAAATAATATGGCTATTCTTTGTTTTAAATCAATATATAATCGTTATATATATTTTGGGGATACGTATAATATTTTGACACATGTATACAATGTATAATGATCAAATCAGGGTAGTGATATTATTTTAAGTCATTAGGCTTGGTAGTGCTCAGATAAGTAGCATATATTATTGGAATTATAAGAAAAACAGTGAAGTAAGAGATTTTTGATAATTTATGACATCCTTCAGCATATTCTAAAGTCTGTTTTAGTGCCTTCAGATTGTGTTTTCTACAAAATGATATTATTGAAGCTAAAGACATCGTACCAAATGACTTATTAGTATTTGAAAGTAAAATCTAAGCCAGTAATGAAAAACTTTTTGTTATTGATGTTGATGACAGAAGTGGAATTTACCTTGGTCAACCAATAAGTTTTCTGTTCTCATATCAATTGTTCTTCTATGTCCCAGGTCTTTAGCAACAGAAGCACATATCTGATACATGAAGCTCTTGTTGAGTTTATAAAAAAGGGAAACTGTTAATGAAGGTGTCTCCTACTTGTCCTAGAGGTACTCGCTCTGCCACTGTTTTTGATTTTGTAACAGACGAAACGAGTTGGCTCTAAATATCCATTCATTTTTTCACCTCAAATTCATCACCCTTTCTTCCTTCGTAGTAGAATTCCTGATCTTTTTTAGCTGGCTATATAGCCACTCAAAATCAATTCTGCATTCCCTAGGTTTTTTTTTTTCGAGATAAAAGTGCTTATCTGATTATATTCTGGCAATCAGAATGTAGGGGGCGGGGAGTATTGTGATTACAAGGATATGTGGTTATGAGATAAGGGTGGTTCTTTTTTTTTTTCTTGTTACTGCTGGATAAGATGTGTAACCCTTTGGTGCAGTCATTTGGAACCATGAGTTGTAGGCCATGTCTTCAGGATCACAGAGTAACAAGCTAAAAGGAGCTTGTTTCCCTCAAGTGATAGAGCTTTGCTTTAAACCTAGACTGAGATTAAAGAAATGAATATATATTTTGCTTTAGTCAGGGTCATTTTGGTGTCTCTAAAACATGTTACTGACAAAGAATCTCACCTTGACCAACTTTAGCCAGGCTCCTCTGAGTTCTCTTCCCGAATAGGTCTCATTCTTGGCCTTCTTTATCTGTCAAGTCCTTTCTGGGCCCGAATCATCCAGTTTTAGCAAGAAATCTGTTAAGTCCCTTATTGAGACTCCCTTATTTTTGATATCTGATAACGCTCTATATCTGATCAAGTACCTCATCTCCTATTTTTGATGTATAAATCCTTGGACTGACTTTAGCAAGACTCTTAAGTCAGTTTAGAAAGTATTTCTCTATCTTTGATGTCTCCTGTTAATAATTTTCCATCTGTTGATCCCCTTACTGGGCTAGTTGATTATAAATCACCAGCTATGTTTTATTTTTTTTCTTTCTCTTTTTGTCTTTTTGAATCAGGGTCTTACTCTGTCACTCAGACTGCAGTGGAGTGGCATGATCACAGTTCACCACAGCCTCAACCACGTGGGCTCAGGTGATCTTTCTGCGGCAGCCTTCCAAGTAACTGGGACCACAGGCATGAACCACTGCACTCGGCCCCAGCTGTCTTTTCTATCTCCTTCCCCTATTTTGCTAGATTTTTAAGAAATCATTATAACAAGTGTTAGAAACATTTTTAACTTAACACCACCAAACCTAATATCTGCTCATTCAGGAGACTTCTCAGGAAATAGCTTTGAGAACTCAGTGAAGTTTAGTCATTTGTTAGACTAAGCTTAATAACAGCTTATTTTCTTTTGCATTAGCTATTTTCATTATCTGCATTAGTGGAAACTATAAGCCTACGGAGAGCATGATCAATAGGAAATAGGAGATTATTTTACTGAGAAGGTAGTGAAAGTCATGGGATACAGAAGTATTTTCACATCTATCTTTCCAATAAATGGGTTTCCTTTTAGAAAATTAATTGGTTGGCCGGGCGTGGTGGCTCAAGCTTGTAATCCTAGCACTTGGGAGGCCTAGGCGAGAGGGTAGCTTGAGCCCAGGAGTTCGAGACCAGCCTGGGCAACTTGGTAACCTCATCTCTAAAATAAATAAAATGACTTACCCCAGGCTTGGTAGTGCACGCTTGTAGTTCCAGCTACTTGGAAGGCTGAAGTGGAAGGATCACCTGAGCCCAGCAGGTCGAGGCTGCGGTGGCCATGAGCGTACCACTGCACTCCAGCCTGGGTGACAGAGTGAGACTTCAACTCAAAAAAAAAAATTAATTGGCCAAGATAGTGTATTTTGATTGGCCTGGTACAAACTGTGGAAATCACTAGAAACTAAAAGATGTGCAGAAAAAATATAAATTATTTTTGTTTGTATCTCAGACAAATTTGTAACAACCATTGCAATATCTTCAACTTCAGGACCTAGGCATTCTATTGTATTAGCTTCAGAACTTCTTCTTCAACATAATCATCAACCAAAACCAAAGTGTTTAATTTGGTTCTAAGACAGATTTACAGAATTCTCCACACATTTTTGGGATTTTTTTTCCTTGTATCTTTTCCCTTTGCCTTTGGGTTTCCCAACTTTTGATAAATACAGACATATCTATCTTTGATCTAGGGAAAGTCAAGCCCCTGAATTCTGGCCAGAATGCTCCCTGCAGAGTAGATATTTAGGAGAATTACATGGAAATACAAAGTCAATTTTAAGCAAAAAGGCTTTATGTCCACTAAATACCAATATCACTAAGAAGTTAGAGGATTTGCTATAAAATATTTGCACTTCTGAGAAGAAATTGTGATTTTATTACCTGACATAATCTGTCAATATGGTAATATAGTAAGAAAGCATAAAATCATAGATAACACACAAATATAAATTATGCCATACCAGATTAAGGGAAAGACATAGACAATCTTTGGAATAAGATAACAGATCTTATTATAGATATTACTAATTATATCATTACTTAAAAGAATTCTGGGGAAAAAAGTTCATTTGGAGGTACATAGTGGGACCAAATTTCATAGCGGTGGTAATTGTTAGGAAAATGAAAACAAAAACAAAAACAAAAACAAAAAACAACTCATTGTTTCCCCAGTAACAGTGGAAAAAAATTAAATCTAAGTATAGACAAAGTTTACCACCATGGACTTTGATTTTTCAACAATGGCTATTTGGAGAACTGCTATTTTAGAAAATCTTTGTTGAAAGCAAAGAAAATTTTTGGAAGATAGGAAATAATGCCTATTTCTGAACTTTTTACAATATTAGAAAGTCAGACGAATGGAACACAGGGGACAGTTATGCGAGACTTCAGTGCCACCTTGTAGTACAGAATTTAGGTTACTGCTGATGTTACCCTGATCATTTACTTCACACTGCTTTCCAATGTAATTTTACAAATCTGATTTTAATAGTGTCAAGAAACTGAAGCAATTATCTAGAAAAATTTGTGTCTTAGTTTGGGCTATTATAACAAAATACCATTAACTGAGTAGCTTATAAACAATAAAAATTTATTTCTCAGTCTGGAGGCTGGGAAAATCAAGGTTCCAATAGATTCAGTGTTTGATGAAAGCCACTTTCTCATGGGTGCCATGTTCTTGTTGGGTCCTCACAAGAAGGCTCCGCCCCCGTGACTTAATTGCCACACTCTCCCCCGAAAGACCTCACCTTCCAGTACCTTCACATTGATAATTTGATTTCAGTTTATGAATTTGGGAGGAGACAGAGGCACTTCGACTATAACAACCAGTTTCTGCAAATGTATTATTTACTTGAGTTATCTGGATGGTTGAAATCTTGCTCTCTTTTACATATGTGGATGTTTATTTTTACATTATTAGGATTAGACATGGGTATGATTTTTTTTTTTTTTTTTTTGAGTTGGAGTCTCACTGTCGCCCAGACTGGAGTGCAGTGGCCGTTCCGGCCACCACAGCCTCGACCTGCTGGGCTACGGCGATCCTTCCGCCTCAGCCTTCCGAGTAGCTGGAATTACAGGCGCGCGCTACCACGCCCGGCTGATTTGTTTTATTTATTGTAGAGATGAGGTCTCGCCAAGTTGCCCAGGTGGGTCTCGAACCCGCGCGCTCAGGCAATCCACTCACCTCAGCCTCCCAAAGGCGCGGGATTACAGGCTGAGCCACGGAGCCCGGCAGGTATGATATTTTTTAGATTTGTTTTAGTGTGTGAGGTATGGAGGATGGCTGTTTGCAAAATAACTATTCTTTACAACTGATTACTAGGCAAAATGCTGTAATTTCCTGCTCCATTGATTGTGATGTGGACCTGCCCCTTCCATGTTATCTTGGAAGCTTTGTTCACATTAGAGAGTTTGTTGATTTCCCAGTCCCGAAACATATGCTTTAACAAAAAATGCACTCTCTGTGTTTCTTTTCCATTTACCTTCATGTAACTCACCACACACATAAAAACAATTATTTCACAATTACAAATGCTGAAGTGAGTACCTTAAGGATCTATATGACAAAAAAAAAAAAAAAATCCTTGAGGATGTGCATTTTTATTTTATTAAATAAAACAAGGAAGAAAAAAAACAAACTCTTAAGGAAACCAGCAAATAGGGAACTGGCAGCTCTGTAGGCAGTGCTGCCATCATTAGTCAACTCCTTTTGGAATTATAAGCTAGCAGCAAAAACCCAGTCCCTGAATATATTATGAATCATTATTTATTCCCTTTAAACAGAATCAAAGTAAAGAAAATATATCACATACATTTCTAGTTATGATTGTTCATCATCTTTCATCTTTGCCTGGATCTTCATGTTAACCTTCTTACCCTAACAAAGAGGAGTCAAGAAACTTGTCTTTGTTTCATCTATTTCAATTTCATTACTGACAGGGCAACATCTGTGTTCTATTCACTTTTACCTTAGTTCTTGAATTCACCTTCAGAAATTTTAAAGGAGGGTGGTTGGAGAATTTCTTACCCTTCTGTTTTATTCTCTGTCAATCTATTCAGGGATAAAAGACCTTTCCACCTATTTCCAAACATTCTAAATTTATTAATTTCTTGAAATCACAGTGTTTCTTGACAGCATGACTCTGTAGTCTGATAATTACATTTTAAAAATTGTATTCATGACATTTTATGTAAAAATAAGTTGTTGATCATAACAACAGCTGAAAAAATATCAATTTAAATTTTAAAATTTCTATTTCAAAGTTACTTTAAAGTCAACTCAGAACTTTACCTGGTACTCCTGGAAAGCCTCTCATTACTTTTAAAATTACTCTTTATTTCTTTCTTCCTTTCTTTCCTTTTGACATTGGTAAAATAATAGTGATCATAGGAAAACTTTAGCATTACATTTACCAACTTAATGTGTCTGTCTCTCCACTTTCTTCCCATTAAATGATTAAAGTGTTATTTGAGTTCATTCCCTCCTCCTTTTCCCTAAATTCCATTCCTTGCCACTTAATATTCCAGGACATTGCTCTGTCCTTGTCTCTATTACTTCCATCTTTCATTCTGTTTCTTCCCTCAAAAGAGGCAATTGTGCTTATTGACTGCACAACTCATCTTTTGTTTGCATTTCCTCTTGAATTCAATTCAGTTAGGCTTTGGTCAGTTCACTCTATGAACTCTTAATGACCAAATCCAATGGCCACTTCACCTCAAAGTAGTCAAGCATTTGGTAGTATTTGACTTATTTAATCACTTCCTCCTTTTGAAACGTTTTCCTCAAGTGTCTTACAGAACATTACTGTCTGTTTTCTGCTTACATAACTGGCTAATTCTTGTCAGTGTTTGTAAGTTCCTCTTTTCTCTCTGCTAAGTAGTATTGTGGCTTAGGACTAAGCTCTCAGACATTGTCATCCTGTTTCATGTACTTAAGTACTACAAACTTTGATAGTTCTCAAATTTTTGCATACTGCATTTCCTTTGTCCTAAACTCCAGACTCATACAACTAATTTGATATATTTCCATTTACTTAATTATCAAACCTATGTCCTCCAAAATCAAACTCGTATTTTCCATTCCTCAAACCTTCTCCTCGCGTGATACTTTCCCTTAGTAAATGACTCTGCAAATCTACCAGTTAATCAACTAAAAAAATGCTTGGAGTCTGTTTAAACTGTTTTATTTTAACTATAATAATCCATATCTAATTCATAAAGAGATCCATCTCACAATACTTTCTATTAATACTCCAAATCCAACCACTTCTCTTCATCTTCATCACTGTCACCATACTCTAAGACAGTGTAATCTGTCACCCGGATTACTACCACTGGCCTCTTAACTCATATCCTTGCTTCTATATGGTGTTATATAAATCAGATAGAAGAACTGAGAAGAAAAGTAGCATATAAATTAAGTGAGGATAAACTAGATTTAAATAGTTATAGGGCCTCTTTTATTTATTTATTTTTTTGGTAGGTAGGGGTAAATAGAGTTCAACTTCAATTTTTGTTTACACTGTGCAGAAAAAGAACTCCAGAAATCTGCATAGGGATTTCCTTGAGTTTTTCTAAATTGTGCATGTAGTGGTTAATGTGATACAGGGCCATGCAAAGAACCCAAAATGGGAAGAACCACCATGAGGGATTGACAAACTGAATAATTATCAGAGTAAGAACAAGGCTGAGAGACATTTGAGGCTGATCAGCCAGAGGAGAGACCATGTGAATAACTCAGGAAATTCCAAAGAGAATTTAGGCCATGACAAAGGTCAAGATTTACATGTTGGTAAATATAATAGACTTTATTGTATTTCTTATTTTTTAAATTACTTTGAAAGACCCATATAAATTTAAAGCAAAATTAATGCATTGTATATGGGGTTTGTAACATATAGAAAACTAAACTTTGTTACAGAAATTGTGCAAAGAATGTGACCAGGAACTGTGATAAGTTAAATATGCATATTTGCCCAATAGATCACCTAGTAACAGATAGTGAAAAGAAAGCCAAAGAGGAGATATAATTTAATAACCTAAATATTTAATTAATTTAGATGATAATAAAAGAGAAGAAAGCAAAACAAAAAGTCTATGAGAAAAGTAGAAAACCTATGGCAAAATTAGACTTAAATGTAACTGTATAAATAATTACACTAACTGTAAACGAATCAAGCTTACCAATAATAAGGTAGCCATCATCAAAACGGACAAAACAAAATATACCAGTCTATATATTCTCTGCAAGAAACACATTTTAATTATAAAGGCAGATGATTTAAAAGCAAAAAAGTGGAAAAAGGATATACTATAGAAACTCTAATTATAAGAAAGCTTATGTGTTTTTATGGATACCAAATTTAAATATAGTTCAAGGAATGTTACCAAAAGTAAAGGTGACGTTTCTCAATGCTAAAAGAGTAAATTAATCAAGGGCCATAATAAGTCTAAATGTATGTGCAAAAAATAAAAACTTTGAAACACACAAATACTGACAAACCAGAAAAGAGAAATAGATAAACCCACAATTAAAGTTGGTGATTTTGACTGGGCGTAGTGGCTCATGCCTATAATCCCAGCATTTTGGGAAGCTGAGGTGAGAGGAGTGCCTGAGCCTGTGGTTCGAGACTAGCCTCGGCAACTTGGCGAGACCTCATCTCTACAATAAATCAAAAAATTAGTCTGGCATGGTGGCACATACCTGTAGTTCCAGTTACTTGGAAGGCTGAAGCAGAAGGATTGCCTGAGCCCAGTAGGTCAAGGCTGTGGTGGCCGTGAGCATGCCACTGCCCTCCAGCCTGGATGACAGAGTGAGACTCCAACTCAAAGAAAAAAAAAAAGTTAAAAAAAAAAATAAATAAAGTTGGTGATTTCAATACTCCACTATCAGTAATTGAACAAGTAGACAGAAAATCAGGAAGTAGATAGAACATTTGAACACCATTATCAACTAATTGGACCTAATTAACATTTATAGAATACTACATCGAATAAATACAGAATACATGTTGCTTTCAATTGCACATGGAACATTAACAAGATACACCATATGCATTGCTATAAAAGTCTCAGTAAATTTAAAAGAAATGAAATCATTCAGAGTATATTGTCTGAAAAGACAAAATTAAATTGGAAATCAATTTAAAATATCTGGAAAATCTCAAGTATTTGGGACCTTCACAAAATATTTTTAAGCAACCCATAGGTCAAAGAAGAAATTACAAGGAAAATTATATGATAGTCAAAATGGTATGAAAATAAAAACACAACCTATTAAAACATATAGGTTGCAGCAAAAGCAATATTTTGAGGAAAATATAAACTTTAGATACCTATATTAGAAGAAAATAAAAGTTTGAGATGAGTGATCTAAGCTTTTGAACTTGCCCCTTAAGAAACTAAATTTTAAAGAGCAAATTTAATCCAAAAAAGTGGAATGAAGTAAAGAATAACAATTCAAAATAAAATAGAACACTACATGAAGATAGAGAAAATCAATAAAGCAAGCAGCAATCAAAGAGAATGGCAGTACTCACGCTTCTTCAAAATAATAGTTTCAAGTATCCAGAATATTAATACATGTACTTGTGAAATTTATGCATCACTAAGCTGTCCCTGATTTTGTTTATAGGCTGCTTGGTTTAAAAGGTTATAACATTGACAGATGCAAAAATTTATGGGAAAGATGTTGTTATGACTCCCAGATTACATTTTATACTTGTATTAGGAAAGGTAGGTGGCAGTTTTGTTGTCAGATGGGGAATAGTATTCCTTCACAAATAGCTGTTCAACAAGAAAGGGGGCATATAAATATTAGAACATTAGATGGAGAACTGCCCAGCTGCAGTTCTGGAATGTGATCCCTATAACATCTTGTGACATTGGTCTGGCAATTGTAAACTTTCTGCAGTTCCCTGGACACAGAAATCTGAGCCTCTGCACAGCATGCACTCTGACGGCCTTCTGTTCAGCAATTGGCACCTAGAATCTCTTTGCAAGCACTCATAGAGCCTGTTATCTAGAGGGCCATGTACCTTGATGTTAATTCTCCTGTAAGTACTCATGTTGTTTGCATGCTCTGAAGACCTCCAGTCCCTATTGGGACCAGGACTTCCACTGTAAGCTCATGCCATTAGTTGCTGATTTTTTGCAACCTGAAGAGTAGTCTATTTCTCAATGATACAGTCTGGATGTGTCGTCTCCAAATCTCATGGTGAAATGTGATCTTCAATGTTGGTAGTGGGGCCAAGGAGGAGGTGCCTGAGACATTGGGGTGGATTCCTCGAGTGGCTTGGCGCTGTTCTTGTGCTAATAATAAGTTCTCATGCTGTTAGTTCACAAGTTAGTTGATTAAAAGAGCCTCACACCGCCTTCTCTCTATCTCTCTTGCTTTCACTCTCACCATGTGACATGCCATCTCCTCTTGCCTTCTACCATGAATAAAATCTTTCTGAGGCCCCATCAGAAAGCTAAGCAGATGCCAGTGCAATACAGAACCATGAGCCAAATGAACCTCTTTTCCTTATAAATTACTCAATCTCAGCCATTTCTTTATAGCAATGCAAAAGGGACTAATACACTCACCCAACAACTCCAAAACAGATCTGGTGTGGCTAAACCAGTACATTTCTCGACTATCTAGTGATCTAGTGGCTGAAACTACACCTTGTCTAAGAGGTCAGATTTGTCCTTCCTTGGGTACCGTCCCTCAGCCTTAGGGTACCATACAGAGTTTGTTTATATCTTACAATTATTCCTTTGCTATAGATAATGCTTTATATTAAGCTTCCCCTGTATAAGCTATTGTGGGTTTCTAGCTCTTGATTGAACCCAGACTGCTATGATGAGTATATGTCAAAGTTTATATAGTAATTTCAGAACAGCCACTTAAAAATCATTACAACAATCCTTGGTTTGGATTTTGAGATCTCTTGAGTATACCACAATCCCCACCCCACCCCCAGCCCCAGCTCCTGCATCCATGGTAGTGAATAAGAACCTATGACCTTTTTTATTAAAAGAGACACATTAAACAAATATAGACATAGAGATGTGGCTGTGGTCTTTGGTGACTATAAAACAAACATTTTATGCAGTCCTTGATATTTTCTCACCTTTTATAGAGGTCATCTTTCTGATGAAGCCCATTTATCTACCATCTAAGCACCTTATACAGACTGAGACCCTTGGTTAGGGTTGTGAACCTAAAAAATAAGTGGTTGTCAGCTTTCCTGGTTGTCTCTGATAGCCATATAAGAAAAGACTGTTTTGATAAAAAATTATAAGCTGAATATATCTAGCTTTTTAATAGGAATAGAAGTTAATATAGGTATTCGTTTAATCTATCTGAACATACACATTGTCAAATGATGACAACAGCAGCATTGCTCAGTGTCATCTGTAAACTGGCAGCATCAGCATCACCTGGGAGCTTTTTGGAAATGCAAATTATCATGCCCCATCCCAGACCTGTTCTGTGGGAGTCTGTGTTTTAACAAGCCCTTGTGGTGATTCTTAGGCATGCTAGAGTATGAGAAGCACGATTTAGAACCTCTCAAATGTAGTAGTTATTTCATTTCTACTAGATTTTTTAAACCAAGTGGTCTGGTATGCAGAAACCTCTGGGGTCTATTTGATTTCTAATAGAAAGTCAATGAGAGTTTAATTAAGCAACGCTTTCCTGTCCCTGGACACTGAAAGAGAGGGCAAGTGAATATCAATGTATGTTTGATTGTGAAGAATTCATGATGCATGATCGAAATGAGCTATCCCAAGAAATGGTTTATTTATTCTCCCAGAAGCCCGTGGAACTAATACCCATGGTGGTTTTGTTCTCTCCCTGTTTCTCTCCTTCCTCTTCAGCATTTCCTGTTGTGGAAGAACACCACTCACCTGACAATAAAATGCCACTTACTTTTCTAATCTAAATATAAAATGTAATCTGGGAATCATAAAAATAGCATCTCCTTTCTCATAACATTTTAGCGTCTGTCAGTGTTACAACCTTTTAAACCAAATGGCATATAAGCTTTAATCAGGGAGAGCTTAGCGATGCATGAATTTTACATGTTGTCAATTATTAATATGCTGGACATTTGCAATGATTACATTTAGAGGCCTTGAGTGTTGTCATTCAAGTTGATTCCTACTTGGGCTGAGATGTTATTACTTTTATTTAATTAATACTGCAGGCTTTTGGAAATCATGTAGAAATCACAAACTCTGCACATAGTGTCCCTTTAAAGTTCATTTATTTTTGTGTCTAAAGTCCCTTGTTTTGATGTGTGTTTTGTTTATGCTGAGATTAGTTCAGTATGCAGTAAGTAACAGAGAGAGAAAGGAGAGAAAGAGTCTACTATCGCCATTTCTAAACTCTCATGCTCTTGTCAGACTTAATGTTAAAAGCTGTATTTCTTCTCCTTGCCTAGGAAAACAGAAAATGTTCTGTGTCTACCAACCACATTGAAAGTAAAGAAAATTCGTTACACAGCAAAACTATTTCCAAATATAATTTCACTGTATTGTTTTACTTGAATCTGCATACTGGCAGAAGAGTGATTGCTGGTTTACGTGGAATTTTATAATGCTAGCCTTAAAATGGGAAATACAGCAATATTATAATTATGTGGCCACTAAAGACAGTATTTCAAAGCAGTTTTTACTGAGATCTTTTTTTGTGCTCTCACTCAACCGTAATTTATTCCTCTTAGAATAGTGAATCCTTTAGGAAGCAGAACTTACCATGTAGCATGTTTTGTACTGTAAAAAAACATATAATGTCTTTAAATAAAATCCTTTCCTTCTGAATGAGGCAAATTGGTTTATGCCAAGGATCTTCAGAAACCTCCTATGATCTCAGCAAGAAGCAAGCTCTGTGTAAGTCTGTCGAAAATACCTAGAACACGGGGGTCAAAATGACAGGTATGCCCACCAAGGAAATTGTTGATTTTCTTGAATCCAGTTCTAGTAATCTGTTTGTGTTGTGTCTAATTGCCTGCTAACATGAAGGACACGTTCATTAAGTTAGAATAGCATAAAAATAAAATATGTATGTTGTTTGGATATGGAACTAAGAATGTTTCTGTGCTGCAAAAAGAATCTAGAAAACTCATTCCACTCTTCTTGGGTTATTCTGATTGAAAATTGGAGTTATCTACATGGCTCAATTCTATCTTGAATTGGAAAGTGTTTGAGAATTTCGGAAATTGTATCATTTTAAAATTAGGAGGTAATTCATTTTTTTTAGGTGAGCACAGTGCTTGGCATAGAGTTATTCAAATATATAGAATGATATTCAGAAACACAAAATGATGTGGCCACAACTAAACAAAAATTAGTTGTGACAGTCTCAGAGCTCCGGCATAGTGGTCAGGCGCTCTTTCCTCAGTGCAAAGCCTTCACTTCAAGAAGCCACCTTGTTTTAAATTAGCTCCATGAAGTGGAGTGGAATTTTTGAATAAATTAAATAAGAAAACAACAAGATAGTTTTTATTCCAAAGACGTACTAAGCAGTGATGGGAAATGTGCCTTAGGTAGTTGGAAGAACTTATTCAAGTTTATAATGAGATATCACAGGCAACAAGATAACTACCTCTGACAAATGGGTAAACAGGTATACTTTCCATTCTATAGTATGAAATTTTGAAAGTTATTTTTTTCTTAATTAAAGGACATTTTTCAGTGATTTCAATTCATTTCGATATCTTAGACTTATTTTTAACCGTTTGAGAATTGATAGTAGAGTTGTATAAATTAGTTTGACATTTTCTGCTGCAAAGTATTGGCTATTAATTATAAATAAATACTTATTTTGTTAAGGTGGTTCTGTTTTAAGGAATCTCTGCTGTAATTTATATTTTAATAATCTTGATTAACTTTTAAATACAAAAAAAGATAAGCTAAATGCAAAAACATCTCATGACACACTGTGTAGATAAAAACAGTTTTACAATGTATATGTACATCATTTGAAAATTCAAACAGGGTAGGAAGTTTTAATAGGAAAGAAGATATGATCCCTTGAAAACAAAACAATTAAAAGTTTTGAATGTATTCTTCCAAAACTTTTATACAAATATCTACAATATGGTGTCTATTTTTATAATAAACATAATATGCTCATCATTCTGTATGAGCTTTTCCAACTTTAAGATATTATAAAGTCCTATCTAATTCTCTTTGTCAAGGGGAATAAATGCACCTATCTTAACTATATAATTGTATGAGTCTTGACAAGTGAATAAACTTATACAGCCACAATCACAATCAAGCATTTTCATCATCCAAAAAAGATCCCTTATGTCTCTTGCTCCTCAACCTCTCTCCTAACTCGGATGTTATCACTTTATCTATGTCCTATCACTATAAATTCTTTTTTTTTTTTGAATTGGAGTCTCATTCTGTTGTCCAGGCTGGAGTGCAGTGGCACATTTACAGTCACCACAGCCTCTACCTGCTGGGCTTAGGGAATCCTTCTGTCTCAGCCTTCCAAGTAGCTGGAATTACAGGCATGTGCTACCACACCCAGTTCAATTTTTGATTTATTGTAGAGACAAGGTCTCACCAAGTTGCCTAGGCTGATCTCGAACCCTTGGGCTCAGGCAATCCTCTCGCCTCAGTCTCCCAAAGTGCTGGGATTACAGGCCGAGCCACTGTGCCCGGCCCTATAACTATTAATTCTATCACTATCAATTAGTTTTCTATCACTATAAATTAATTTGACCTCTTTTAGTCCGTCAGTTAAACGGGATCATATACTATGTACTTTCAAAGTCTGTGCTGTTTAACTCAGACTGAATTTTTTTTTTAACAGAATAGTATTCTGTGGTATGGGTGTACCATAGTTTGTTCGTTCATTCAGACATTTGATTGCTTCCATTTCAGGATTCCTAAATAAATCTACTAGAGATATTTATGTACAGTCTTCTTGTGGACATATATTTTGACTTCTCTGATTAAATAGATAATAGTAAAATTGCTGGTGAATATGGCAAAATATATTTAATTGTATTAGAAATGCACTGCTGTATTCCAAAGTGTTTGAAAAATAGTGTTCCAAAAAATAGTTGGAAAACATACATTAAATGACAGTCAAGTTGCTCTACATTCTTGCCATTATATGGTGGTATCACAATTATTAACATTAGCCATTTGAGTGTATAGTATACATCATTGTTGGTATTATTATTATTATTATTATTAGAGACAGGATCTCACTCTGTTGCCCAGGATGGAGTGCCATGATGTGACTGCAGCTCATGCAGCCTCAAATTCCTGGGCTCAAGCAATCCTCTCACTTTAGACCTCACAGTAGCTGGAATTACTGGTGTGGGCCACCACATCTGAATAACTTTTAAATTATTTTTTAGTGACGGATTTTGCTATGCTAACCAAGCTGGTTTCAAGATCCTGGCCTCAAGCAATCCTCCCACCTCAGCCTTCCAAGTAGCTGAGTTTATAGGCCTGAGCCATCATACCCAGTTATCATTGTGTTTTAACTTGCCATTTTCTCATGACAAATGATATTTTCATGTGCTTATTAGTCATTTGTAAATCTTTTGTGAAACATATATTCATATATTTGCTTGTTTTTTTTTTTTTTTTTTTATTTAGTTGCTGAGTTGAAAGACTATTTGTTACTGCCTGTGGTGATTCACAAGATGTGTCATCTTGACTTGGCTATAGTCCTCAATTATTTAACCAAATGTTAATTTAGGTGTTTTTGTCTAGGTATTTAGTAATGTGGTTAGAACCTACAGTCAGTTAACTTTAAGTAAAGGAGATTATGCTTGATAACCTGGGAGAGCTTCTTACTATCAAATGAAAAATTTTAAGAGCAAAATTGAGGTTTCCCTGAAACTCAGCTCCTGCCTGAGAATTTCCAGAATGCCATTCTGTATCACACATTTCAGATTTGCCTAGCCACACACCCAAATTGCATAAGCCAGCTTCAGGAAATACATCTCTTTCTCTCTCTCTGTATATGTATGTGTGTATGTGTGTATACACACACACACACACACTTTTCTTTCTTTGGTAGATCACTGACTGATACAGATTTTGCTTCCAACAGTGGTTCTACAGAAACAGAATCTTAAAGATGTGCTTACTAAATTGGTTCTGAGTTCTCTGAAATTGGTTCTCTAATCTGGTTAAGTTTAAAGACAATAATGATTTTGTTTCTACTGATAAAGAGGACACTGGTAGTGTATGGTGTGATGTGACAATAGAGAGACATAAAATATTGTAATGGGATATTCCTAATCAGATGCTTATAGAAGAAAAGATGGCCATGTGTTTAAAATTAAATGTAAAATTTACTTATAAAATTTATAACATAATACTTATAAAGTTAATCTCAGAATAAGAGATCAGTTTTGAGGAACATACAATATTTAAAAATGGAAATTATATATATTATCTTTTTATTTTTTATTTTTTATTTTTATTTTTTTTGAGTAGGAGTCTCACTCTGCCACCCAGACTGGAGTGCAGTGGCCGCTCCCGGCCACCACAGCCTCGACCTGCTGGGCTCCTGCGATCCTTCCGCCTCAGCCTTCCAAGTAGCTGGAACTGCAGGCGCGCACTACCAAGCCCGGCTAATTTTTGATTTATTG
>CAUYQG010091142.1:0-39432 GCA_963574415.1 Tarsius wallacei | reverse complement strand
TCAGCTCCAAATGTGCTAAGTATCTTGCCTAAAATCACACAGTAAATAGTGTCTACCCTGAGCTTTGAGCAAAGAAATTACCTTACTCTTCCCTGATAATCACACCAATTAGGGCTTATACAGACTTAAAAGTTTAATAGTCCAGCTGATTTATATTTTCTTTTCAGTAAATGTATTTGGAGGCAACTTTCATTATCAGCTATGATGGAATGCTTTGTACTGATCTCTCCTTCCAGGCTAGAAGAACCAACAATTACAGGATGAATAAGCAAAAGAAGCTGCTTGAAGGCATTGGAGAGAAACCAAGACATCTAAGATCATGGAGAGGGGGGCAGAGTATTAGTGTGACCACTGCCTTCTCAGCAGCATTTTTCCTCAGGACATTTGAGAATTCTCATTATAGAGCTGGGTGGCTGAATAGAGCGATGGCCCATGGCAGCAGATTCACTGGTCTTGGGGAGCAAAAATTGAGGTGTGGGATTTTCAGACAGCCAGAACCCAAGGGTCTTAAAGAAAAGGCTAGAAGGAAAGAGAAGAAACACAGGAGACATGAACCCCATGCTTAGCTTACAATTTCTTTTTGTAGCATTTCCTCACTTCTCATTGCATATATGGATAAGGAGGAGTAGAACTCCTAGAAGTCAAGTTCATGGTGCTTCTTAGGACATAAAAATTAGATTTCAGGACCAGCAAGGAAGAGGCTCCTAATTAACACTCCAGGCTTTTCGTGGGGTCCTCTGAAAGGACTTTGCCTTGTCAATAAGGTGAATCAGAAATACACTGGGTTCATCTGGGTCCAAGGTCATCTTATATCTATCTTCTCTCTGCCACAAAAAATGTCATTTCTTCTCTGTAGGAAGATAATATCATACAGCGTCTCTACAGTTTCTTATAGTTATTATCTAGCTGTCATTGAAAAATTACCGATCAGGAAATAAGACCAAATAATGGTAAAGCAAAAGCAAAAGATGATCCAAGCATTAGAAGTGTCAAACATAAACTCTGAAATAACTACAATTAATATGATCATGAAAATAGATGAAAATAACAACTCTGTCACCAGATAACTGGAATCTATAGACATCCTTAAATGGACCGGGCACAGTGGCTCAAGCCTGTAGTCCCAGCACTTTGGGAGGCCGAGGTGAGAGGATTACCTGAGCCCACGGGGTCAAGAACAGCCTAGGCAACTTTGCCAGACCTTGTCTCTACAATAAATAAAAAATTAGCCAGCCATGGTAGCATGTGCCTGTAGTTCTGGCTACTTGGGAGGCTGAGGTGGAAGGATTGCAGGAGCCCAGCAGGTCGATGCCGAGGTGGCCATGAGTGTGCCACTGCACTCCAGTCTGGGTGTTGTGGTGACACTCCAGTTTAAAAAAAGAAAACAATTAGCTGGGTGTGGTAGCATGTGTTTGTGGTTCTGGCTACTTGGAAGGCTGAGGCGGAAGAATCACCTGAGCCCAGCACAGGTTGACTTTAGGGTGGCTGTGAGCGTGCCACTGTACTCCAGCCTGGGCAATGGAGTGAGACTCCAACTCAAAAAATAAAAAATAAAAAAAAAATAAATTCTTAAATGGAGAGAAAAGAAAACTAAATGCAAAGAAATTAGTTGGAAGATAATAGTAAAGAGTTAAAAGCAACGAAATATAAACAAATATACATTATAAATATCAAGAAAGCAAAAAAAGTTTTTTGAAAAGATGAATAAAATTAATAAACTCTTAGGACAAATTGCAAATATGAGGAAATTTTACCAAGGATAACACTAAAGATTCTATAAACATTAAAGGAGAGTAATAAGATTTAAACAGTTGAGTGAAATTGACAGATTTCTTGAAAAACTTCACTTCTAACTACTCACACAAAAAGAAGTAGAAAATTTGAATAGCCATGTCTGTTAAAGAAATAAATTCTATAAATAAAAACCTCCTCACAGAAAAAGTCATGCCCAAAAGACTTCAACAATGTCGTCTTTCAAATGTGTAAGAAAGGTACTAGATACAAGCTCAGCAATAAAATTAATTGTATTTATGTGTGATAACTTGAAACAATTAGAAAATGAAGTTTTAAAAGGGTGACATTGACATCAAAATAATCAAGTACCTAGGAATAAAATTTAACAAAAGATGTGGAAAACCTGTGTACCCAACATTTCAAAACTAAAGGAAATCTAAAATAAATGGAAAGCTATACCATGTTCTTATGGATGTCTCAGTGCTAACTCTGCAAACTGATTATAGATTCAATGCAATTCCAATTAAAAATACAGCAGGATTTTGTGGGGGAAATTGACAACCTGATTCTGAAATGTAAATGAAAATGCAAAGACCTGAGAATAACTAGGTCAGTCTTGAAGAAGAATAAAGTTGGTGGACTAACATTACCAGATAGTAAAATTTGTTAATATTGACTTTTAATGTTTATAATATTGGTAATTTAAAATAACAAGTATTGGAGAGGAAAGATATAGAGCAACTAGAACTTTCAAGGTGCTAATGACATCGTAAGTTGGTGTAACCACTTTGGAAAACTGTTGGCAGTCTATTCTAAAGCTGAACTTAAATATCTCCTATGACCCAGCTGACCCAGTCCTAAATTTATACCCAAAAGAAAAATGTATGTCAGTACACTGAAAATTCTGTATAAGAGTATTCATAACAGCATTACTTTAAATAACCCCAAACTGGAAACAACGTAAATATCTGTCAAGAATAGGAGTAATAAATAACTTGGGGATGTAAAATTAAGTTCTATAGAGTAACAAAAAGAAATAAACTTATGACACAAGGAACATGGCTAAATCTCACAGGTATAAGAAGTCAAACACAATAGAGTACCTAGCCTATATTTTCATCTCAATGCTGAGTTGAAAGGCAGGCAGAGTTAAAATGGTAGAGTTTAAAATTCTTGTTACCTTAAAAGAAGGAAAAGGCTGAGTGTGGTGGCTCACACCTGTAATCCCAGCACTTTGGGAGGCCGAGGCAAGCAGATTGCTTGAGCCTAGAAATTTGAGACCAGTCTAAGCAACATAGTGAGAACTCCTCTCTACAAAAATTTTAAAATTAGCCAGGTATGGTGGTGCATGCCTCCCAGCTCAGGAGGCTGAGTCGGAAGGATCTCCTGAGCCCAGGAGGTGGAGGCTGTGGTGAACTGTGATTGTGCTACTGCACTCCAGCACAGGCAACAGAGTAAGAGACTGACTCAGAAAACAAAACAAAACACAACAAAAAACCAAAAGCAAACCAAAAAACCCACAAATAAACAAAAGAAGGATAATGACTGGCATGAGGGAAGCTTCCCGGAATAGTGTACATAAATATGTTCACTCATGAAAATACATCCAAGTTATGCTTAAAATGTGTGCATTTTGCCATATTTATGTTATGCAACAGTGAAAAGTTTTTCAAAAAGGATATATTATTTTAGTTCAATAGAAAACATGTTTGCATTGTCATGGATAATTACATGCAAATACACACACACACACACACACACACACACACACACAATATAAGTGCAAACCTTTCTAGTGAAGCAATTCTTATTGACCACTTTGGCATTTCAGATGGTTAGAGACTGGTTGAAAGAGAGCATAGCTTATTTTTTTTTTTTGAGTTGGAGTCTCACTCTGTTGCCCAGACTGGAGTGCAGTGGCCGCTCCCAGCCACCGCAGCCTTGACCTGCTGGGCTCTGGCGATCCTTCCTCCTCAGCCTTCCAAGTAGCTGGAATTACAGGCGCATGCTACCACGCCCGGCTAATTTTTTGATTTATTGTAGAGATGAGGTCTCACCAAGTTGCCCAGGCGGGTCTCGAACCCGCGGGCTCAGGCAATCCACTCACCTCAGCCTCCCAAAGTGCGGGATTACAGGCTGAGCCACCTAGCCTGGCCTAGAGAGCATAGCTTATTATTATAATGTCTCAATTTATTTAACCAAGGTTGAAACGTCACAGAAGGAAAATACCTACCCAAGCAGATCTAAGTAGTTTATTTTAGAGTGAATCCTTGTCACAGTTGCCAGTGACATTCTTCTCATAAGCAGAGCCAGCCAGATTTGAATGTTACGACTCACCTTTGCTACTGCCCTGTTATCTATCCTTGGGGCTTTCATCACCCCAAAGGAAAGACGCACACTACTATAATGATATCTTAAGGAAGTATTACAAACTTTGGACTCTTCTGTTTCTTAAAACAAATTATGAAACAGAAAGATTATGTTCATCCTGATCCTGGTGAAAAAGGCAGAATTATTACCCACACATCTCTGAATATCTCTCTCC
Source organism: Tarsius wallacei (assembly GCA_963574415.1). NCBI lineage: Eukaryota > Metazoa > Chordata > Mammalia > Primates > Tarsiidae > Tarsius > Tarsius wallacei. Next base: position 35,153 of record CAUYQG010091142.1, on the reverse strand, counting down.
CCACCCAGCAGAGTTTTAATAATGACTAGTATACAGTGATTTTTATATCACAGCAGTCTCATTTGTGAAATGTAAACTCAAAACTGCTACTAAGGACTTTATTGATTATCCCTACTTCATAGTAATTAATATTCGGAGCAATGAGGCTCTACATTCCAATTAAAATCCGTTCTTGTGAATAGTGTTGCCAGTATTCGTTCACCATCACTGTTCTCCTTTCTGAAATTAATTTGAAAGTCAGATATACAATTTGAATGATAAAAAGGAATATTTTTAATGTTGAAGTTTGGATATTCTTGGTGTTATTTTTCTTATTGTGCTTAAAAAAACAGAATTCTGTTTGCTGTCATATGCTCATAATTCTCATTAGGAAAATCCCGAATATATATATGGTAGATAATAATGCTTATGCCTGTCTACTTACTATTATTTATGCTTCTAGCAAATCTTTTAAAAAATCTAAGAAACAAGCAGTTAGCCAATTAGTACAGGATGGATCAGAAAAGATAAGGCAGTAGGTTTTTAAAACATCTACTAAAGATATTTTAGATTAGTTTTAATTTTATTTTTAACATTTCTTTAGCCAACTATTGAATAGAATAGTGTGGTATAATTGGGCATATACATCTTTAATTTTAATAGACTAAGAAACAAGATTGAGTAATGAATGAATCATTGTACTGTGAAATTAGTGGGGATCCTTTTCTTTTTCATAAAAAGGAAAAAAGCAGTGATACATGAGAGCCTTGTTAGTATGAACCTGACTGGGAGAACAATTTGATGAAATGTGAAGACTCTCTGCAGTGCAGTTTCTAGTCCAAGGAGTTTGAATAAGTGTTAGGAAATATGAATTTGTTTCTGCTTCATCTAACTAGATTTGGTACAATGGGGTGTGCAGTTAGGGAGAAAAAGTCTCTGGTACTTAATAAGGCAATGATTCATGCTGAATGGATATGAGCAGTCATTCAATGAAAAATTGATTTTTATAGTGTCCTGGACTTGGTAACTTTTTGAGATTTGTGTGCTTATTGTCAAGTACCATAAAGAAAATATATAGTTCTTATTAAAAGGTGAGTGCATTATTTTCTGTATTTGTATATATTTGTTAAGAACTTAATCCTTTTTCATTTGCAATTTTAGGCAATGTTACTTATGTTTCTAAGAAAAGTTTAGCAAAGAAAAATAACATAGCTGCAAAGTTTACTGATTTCTGTTAGTCAAGAGGAGGTTTATATATAAACTAGTCAATTTCCATCCTTAGCAGAAGAGGATAGGCCTAGTTTACTTTATAGAATAAATCAAATCATAATTTAGCAGCTAAAAAAGTTACAAAGTGAAGATTGTTTATTTTGACTAACAGAAAGACTCGTTATTGAGGATGTTGTGAGTCAAAGTACAGTACTGTTCTAATTCTGTATGGTAGCACAGTGTTTATTAGGGAATGACTCAATCTGTAAAACAAAAAATTAACCTTTAGTAGGTCTGATGCCTTTCATTGATACTTTAATAACAGGGACGTTTGAGTACCTGTAAGTTGCCTGCAAATTCCCAAATTCATAATGACTTTTAAATATTGCTCTTAAGAACTGACAGAAACAAAGAACTGATAAGCGGACCTTGAACAATTATCATAATACTGTAAGAAAGTGATTGGCAGTAGTTGGAAACTGCCAGGAGGAGGGGAGGGGAGGGAGATTGAATGTAGGAGGGGAGGGGGATTGGCTGCAGTGGGAAACTGCCGGGGAGGGGGAGGGCACACCTCATTAACAAGGGTACCTGCATAATGAACATTTGTATACCTAACCCTGAATTGCACCCCACATCTTCAAAATAAAAAATTTAAAAATTAAAAAAAAAATGTCACCTTACTATCAAAAAAAAAAAAACTTAAAAAACTAGCTACTTGCCATAAGGCAGTACTCTCAAACATATTAAATGCTATTTTAGAGAGATATGCTTCCTTTCCACTCAACACTGTAATATATTCTCTCTTGGTATACCTAAAGGCTTTTAGAATTCTTTTCAGCAAAACAGCAGGTTTTGCATTTATATTTAACTAAAAGAAAAAACAAAAAAAACTAAAAAAAAATTACATTGGAAACTGATATTTATCTGTCCATCTTATCCATCCATCCCACCATCCATCCATCCATTCATCATCAAATCCATCCATCCAATCTGTTTTTATTCTTGTTTTGTTACCCACTATTTACCTGGCACTGTGCTAAGTTCTGGAATGACTGTTTTTTTTTTTTTTTTCCTAACTGTTAACTCACAAATCATAGAAATAGATAATAATTTAAAAAGAGAAATTGAGGAGATGGAGTTAGAAGAAAGTAAAATAGAAATAGAGGATTTTTGTAGTAAAACCTTGGCGAAGATAAAATAATGGCCTTTTCTATTAATGAAGAGGAGCTGATTAGATAGAGCATCCTGATAGCATCTGCTGTGTTCTTGTAGAGTTTTATGGGCTAAGCTAAAGCATAAGCAGGTAATCTAATTTATTAGGGAGGATGACAAAGAAATAACTTTGAGTATAGTAGCTCTTTTTTTCTTTTTCTCCAGAGACAGCGTCTCATTCTGTCACCCAGGCTGGAGTGCAATCATAGCTCACTGCAACCTCAAACTGTTGGAGTCAAGTGATCCTCCTTCCTCAACCTCCCAAGGATCCACAGACATGCCACTACATCTGGCTAATTTTTTAATAGTTTTTTATAGAGATAGGATCTTACTATGTTGCCACAGGCTGGTTTTGAACTCCTGACCTCAAGCAATTCTCCCACCTCAGATACCCAAAATGCTAGAATTATAGGCATGAACACCATGCCCAGTCCCACTTTTATTTATTTATTTTTTTTGAGTCTCTGTCTCCTAGGCTGTAGTGCAGTGGCATGCTCATGGCCATTGCAACCTCGAGCTGCTGGGCTCCGGCAATCCTTCTTCCTCAGCCTTCCAAGTAGCTGGAACTACAAGCATGTGCTACTACGCCTGGCTAATTTTTGATTTTTACTGTAGAGGTGAGGTCTCACCAAGTTGCCCGGGCTGATCTCGAACCTGTGGGCTCAGGTAGTCCACTTGCTTCGACCTCCCAAAGTGCTAGGATTATAGGCTGAGCCACCGAGCCCGGCCCAGTCTCGCTTTTTTAAAAAAAAATATTGTTATGCTGGGTGAATTAAATGAAGATTTACTTTCCCAAAATGTTTTCTACGAAGGGAGTTGCCACTGTAAGAAACAAACAAACAGTACTAACATGTGATATTGTGCAGTAATAGAGATGTGGGCAGGATGTGGTGGAAAGAGTGAGCACTGTACTTTTTCTGAGTTGACAGAGAGCCTAAGGAGTTATGCATAAAGGCATGAGGGAATCAATAAAGGCGATATGATGGTAACGTTAGGTGCTCAAAGAGTGGGAAAGTATGGACTGCAAGCATTTGAAGAATTTTAATCAGTTATTGATAATTATATAGTTAATATCAATTATTGCCACATATTAAAACTTCAAACATATAGTAAATTATAGTGAACAGTCTAGTAAAATACCACATACACATCTTCCACCTTCAACAAGTCACCTACTTTCTCTCTTCCAAGATTATCTTAAATCCCAAACACAAACCTATCTGTAAATATTTCCATTGATATCTATGGATAAGGTCTCTAAAGCAGTTGTGATATCATTGTCACATCTAAAACTTTGACAGTTGTCCTATAGTATCAAATATCGTTTTCATACTTTCATGATTGCTTCATAAATGTTATGTTTATTTTTACATTTAGTTTGTTCAAATCAGGATTCTTAACACGGTCAATGCTTTGTTTATGTATTTTAAATATGGCGCACCTCATCAACAAGGATACATGCATAATGAACATTTGTATACCCAACCCTGAATTGTACCCCACATATTTAAAACAAAAAATAAAAAAATAAAAAATAAATATTAAAAACAAAATAAATAAATAAATAAATGTATTTTCAGTCTATCGATCAGTTTCTGTCTCTGTCTCTGTCTTGCTCTCTTTCCCTCTCTCATTACAATTTATTTGTTGAAGAAACCAGGTTAGTTGTACTGGGAGAGTTTCCTATATGTTGAATTTTACTGATTAAATTTCTATTTTGTCATTAAACCGATTTCTTTGTGTCCTATATTTCATGTGAAATTTTAAAGATCTGGAAAAAGAATGAAAAATAAACTGGATTACCTCAAATGGATGTCAGTAGAACTGAGATCCTTCCTTTCTCAATTACTATTTAAGTTCAACAAATGCTGATTGAACCTTCTTTATGCTCAGATACTCTGGCAGGTAGCCTGGGTGTTATACACATCAATAAGATTCAAAGTCTATTTTCAAGTGCTTATAATAGTTCCTGGTTATACAGGAGCCACACTGGCCAGGTTGCTCAACAATCCATGGGACAATTTTCTCTATAACATCCTGACCCTAACACCAGCAGACAGAGCAGCTCTCTGGCGGGAAACAGCTTTTCCTGAGGAATAAAAGCCATCAGTGCTTGTAATCTCTCCAGGCATCAGGAATGGACTGTGGCTAATGAAATGGCACAGTTGGTCACATGGAAGCCATGCAGAAGAGCAGGTAACCTGAAGTAATCTGCTAGGAGACCAAAGAGAAAATCAGGCTTGAAAAAGATTAGGAGAGTGATTTAAAGGACTGTACTGCTTTCTCTGAGAGAAGAATAGGAATGCCTTTTATGGCGTTTTCTGCCATAAAAGGAATATGTGTGTGTATGTGTATAGACACCCTTATATATTTATATTGCATATGTATTGTTTTTGACCTCAGGAGTGTAAAATTATATAGTAATGACTATTTTGAGTGTTTGGAGGAAAAAACAAAGCATACAAAATATTTCAACCTTAGTTGGCTTCGTTTCACGTTTGAATGGCAAAGCCAGCTCAGTGGCAGAGCCAATTAAGGTGAAGATCTGTCAGACTTTGTCCCAGGGACTCAGTTGGAGGTTTGGCCCAAGTTTGTACTGTCAAGATGAGTGGTTTGTTCATGATCGTAAAGGTAATAGCAGGTAATGTACTCTTTAATACCAGGAAGTTTATTCACCTGTGGTAGAAAGGGAGCAGCTGCCGAAGGGCGATTGTCAGGGAAGCAGAAGGATGGCACCCTTGACAGATGACTTGGGGAGGAGAGGACACTCTGTGTCCTGGAGATGGTTGGGGAAATAAGGATTTGAACATATGATGAGAGGGTTTATTTGAAAATTTAAAATAGAAAGCATGATCTTTGGTGGGTTATATCAACCCCTATTTCAAATGGCAATACACTGGTAGACTTGCCTGTAGATCATTGTATTCTGTTTGATTTTCATGATATGGTTGAGATTTTATGTTTTTTTGCAAGTTACTGCATGGTAAGGGCAGATGTGACAGAGTAGTAATGAAAATAAAATAAAAAGTAAAAGTAAAATGGGATTCTGTTAAGGTTTAGTTTTCTGATATATTCAAATATGTTGATGTTCTTACCAACGTATTATTACATGGAGTATGAGAATAGCTAAGAGCTGGGTTTTTTAGATTTTAAAAAATTTATAGATTCTGGAGGTACATTTGTAGGTTTTGTTGCATGAGTAAATTGTGTAATGTTGGGGTTTTGGCTTCTCACAAACTCAGGACCTGAGTAGAGAACATATCTCTCTCTTCCCCCTTTTTGATTCCCCAGAGTCCATTATTTCCTTCTTTCTGTCCATATGTACCCATTGTTTAACTCTCACTTATAAATCAGAACATGTGACTTTGATTTTCTCTTTCTGTATTATTTTACTTAGAATAACCACCTCCAGCTCCATCCATGTTGCTGTGAAAGATATGATTTTATCTTTTATGGCTGCCTAGTATTCCATAGTTGTACGTATAAGACATTTCTTTATCTAGTTCACCATTGATAGACTCTTAGATTGATTCTATGACTTTGCAATTGTGAATAGTGCTGAGACAAATACACAAACTCAGGTGTCTTTTTGATAAAAACTCTTTCTTTTCCTTTTAGTAGATATCCACTGGGGATTGCTGGGTTGAATGGTAGTTCTATTTTTAGTTCACTGAGAAATCTTCATACTCTTTCCCATAGGGGTGAGTAGAAATTTGACTAGTTGTTTCTTTCCCCAAAGAAAGGTAATCTTGAGCATAAAAATGATTCTCCTATATTTTCATATACATGATTGTAGACTCAAATCTCTATTTTGTTTTATTTTATTGATTTTATTCTAATAAATATTTTAAATAACATGTATTTATTAATTTAAATCAACAATTGACCTTTGAGAAACATAAGTTTGAACTGTGTGGGTCTACTTATAAATGGATTATTTTCTTTTTTTTTTTGAGTTGAAGTCTCACTCTGTCGCCCAGACTGGAATGCAGTGGCCGCTTCCGGCCACCGCAGCCTCGACTTGCTGGACTCCGGCGATTCTTCCGCCTCAGCCTTCCAAGTAGCTGGAACTACAGGCACGCGCTACCATGCCTGGCTAATTTTTGATTTATTGTAGAGATGAGGTCTCGCCAAGTTGTCCAGGCGGGTCTCAAACCCACAGGCTCAGACAATCCACTCACCTCAGCCTCCCAAAGCGCGGGATTACAGGCTGAGCCACCGAGCCCGGCTTGGATTATCTTCAATGAATACATTGAAAATTTTTTTGGAAATTTGCGACAATTTGAAGAAACTCACAGACAAATCATGTAGCTTAGAAATATCAGAAAATTAAGAAAAAGTTAGATATTTCATGAGCAAAATATATGTAGATGCTAATCTATTTGTTAATCAACTGTTTATATTATCAGTAATTCTTTCGGTCAACCGTAGGCTATTAGTAGTTTAGTTTTGGAGAAGTCAAAAGTTATATGCTGATTTTGACTGTGTAAGGGTCAGTGCCTCAAACCCCACCTTGTTCAATGCCAACTGTATTGCTTATTTTTGCTCTTACATTTCATGAAGAACCTTTCAGTTTTTACATGCATCTTCAACGTCAGTATTTTTCATTACTAGAACCACTTTTCAAGTCATTTAACAGCATTTTGAGAGCATATCTTCTTTCCTAAGCTGGCAAGATGTTATAACTGGAATAGAAAATTGTTTTTTTCATCCTCCCTGTGGTACGTATTTGCGATGTCTTCAGCTTAACTACTTATTTTTTATTACATTTAATGTGTTCTGTAAACATTTTTATGCTAGAAGCAGCATAGCATGTGGTTAAAAGCACAGGCTATGGAGCCAGCCTTTATTTTTTTTTTTTTTGAGTTGTAGTCTCACTCTGTTGCCCAGACTGGAGTGCAGTGGCCGCTCCTGGCCACTGCAGCCTCGACATGCTGGGCTCCGGTGATCCTTCCGCCTCAGCCTTCCAAGCAGCCAGAACTACAGGTGCGCGCTACCATGCCTGGCTACTTTTTGATTTATTGTAGAGATGAGGTCTCGTCAAGTTGCCCAGGTGGGTCTCGAACCCACAGACTCAGGCAATCCACTCACCTCAGCCTCCCAAAGCATGGGATTACAGGCTGAGCCACCGAGCCCGGCTGGAGCCAGCCTTTCTAGATTCAAATTTTGCTCACTGTATCTGTGACTGTGGCCCCGTCTCTGTTTTAGATTTTCCTCTGGGGTTAATAATAGTACCAACCTCATAGAGTAGCTCTGAGCATTCTCAATAAGTTATTTCCACATGAAGCACTTAGATCAATGACTTAAATGTTTCATAAGTAAGTATAATCCTTTGTTAATGAATAAACTAATATACTCATTTGGTAATAAATACCTTCTGTATTCTCACACACACACACAATCACACACACACACACACACACACACACACACACACACACACGGCATCCACTACTTGCATTTGTGAAACCAGACTCTCAGAAGTCATTTTCGAATGAATAAAGATGGAAGCCAATAAATCCATCAAGTGACCTCTGTAAAGCTCAAAATGCAGGAATGTTTGCAATTGTTTCATGTTAGTATATCTTTTTAAGATAGTATTTTTGCTGCAGGTGAGAGCTGTCATCTACTGACAGTTTTTTAAAACAACATTATTGAAATATAATTCATGTAAGATTCACATTTTAATGTATATAATTTGGCAAGGTTTAATATATTTACAGGGTTATAGAGTTAATACCACTGTGGAAGTTCACGACATTTTCATCACCCCAAAATGAAATCGCGTATACTTTAGCAGTCATTCCCTATTCCTTCCTCTACCCTAGCCCTAGCACTAACCTACTTTTACTTTCTGTTTCTATGGATCTGCCTATTTTCACTCTTTCATATAATTGTAGCCATACAATATTTAGATTATTGTGTCTGTCTTATTTCATTTAGCATAATGTTTTCAAGGTTTCTCAATGTTGTAGCATGTGTCAGAACTTCATTTCTTCTTTATTGCCAAATAAAATTTCATCATATAGATGAACCACATTTTATTTGTCCGTACATCAGTTGATGGAGGCTTGGGTTGCTTCTATTTTTCTCCTCTTATGAATAATGCTACTAGGAACATAGGTGTAAAGGTTTTTGCATAGACATATGTTTTCAATTCTCTCGGTTATATACTTAGGAGTGGAACTGCTGGGTCATATGGTAACTGTATTTTTAACATTTTCAGGAACTGCTAAACTGCTTCCCAAAGCAGCAGTTTAAAACCCTAAAAAGTTCATTGTTCTTAGCAAGATTCAGCTATTTTTCTTGAATAAATGACTTTATTCTTGAATAAAAGACTTACATTGCAAGACTTTGTTCAATTTCTAGAATTCTGAAAAAGTGTATTCTGACAATTGTTTGTGTTTTGGTTGCTTTTAGAGAGGACAGATTTTTTTGAAGGTTCTTACTTTGCCAATCCAGAAATGGTCTCCCCTGCCCACCCACCACCCCAACTATTGTAAGTGAAACAATTGAAACAATCTGTCCAGGGAGGCTTAGGGCCACTAATGTAATTTCAGGCCCTTGAGAGTGAAGCAGAACTGATACTGAGGAATCTGAGCCTCTATAATGAAAGAGAAGAGAGAGGAAAAGGTGCTATGTATCCCTCAGGGAAGCATGCACAGAAATGACCCACAGAGTAGATCCCTGGTTATAGGGACACTTAGAGATATTATGATATGTTTTCTGATTTATTTTCCATGCATGTTGACATGATGCTTCTGGTTTACAAGCCTCTCTTCCCTATAGATGACTTTCAGATGATGCTCTCATTTGGGAGAGAAACCACTGGAAAAGATACACAGCTACAGAAGAGTTCCACACAAGACCTTTATGTTACTTAATCCAATTTCTTAGTGATTCATATGAACCATCCATCAATCACAGGATATTAGGGGGAAATCCAAAATCATTACGGTATAAGACCAAGTTTAAAATAACAAACACAGACACTGATGTGGGAGGAAACAAGTTATTTAGGGAATAGCAGCAAACTTCTAGAAATTATAAATATCCTTCAAATGATTTGAGAGGATACTGTATCTAAAGCAAGACTGAATCCTAAGAGAAAGTAACATGATAAGAAATAGCTCTTGAAATGACAGTATGAGTGTGAAAGTAAAACACTACATGGAAGAGCTATGTGATAGAATGGAGCCAAATGAAGAACAAGTTAATTATTATGAAAACAAAGTCAAGACCTTAGCCATGAAACATAGGACACAATGATGTGCAGCAAATGAAAGAAGAGTTAGGAGATATAGGATACATTTGGTAGTAGCAGTATCTGTCTAAACCCGTGTTCCTCTGGCACCTAGTTAAGGCTGCCTTCAGGCAAGTCTAATTCAGTCGTAAATAGAACTATCTTGATTTGTTTCTTCAAAACTTTTTTTAAAAATTCCATTCTTCATTTGTTAACTCAGTAAATATTTGATGAATTTTTTAATGCATTCCTGTTGTTGTGTTATGCCCTGGGCATGGGGCAGACCTGATTCTTGCCCTCATGGAGTTTACCTTTTCAACGATAAAGGACAGGACCTTTGCCTTCTTTGCTGTGTTCAACCTGAACTCTCCCTAGGCTGTTGGAAACGCATTTTTAACATATTTAACTGCTTTCCTATTAATTTTTGATAGTAGAGTTCTAAGATAAACAAACAGAATGGAAACGGACTGTTATTTGGACTCCAGTGGCAATTTCTCTATTCCTGTAAGTATGCTTCTTGTTCTTCAGTGTTTTTCTTGGATTAGAGGGAGGATTTGTGCATTCTTGTACAGGTGAGTGAAAGCAAACGTAGTTTTTTCAAAAAGAAAGATAATATTTAGCTCTTTTAAAGCTAGTGGGAAATCAGGGTAACAAGATAATCTCCCCTCTCTTCCTCCCACAATCACTCCCTCCCTCCACCCTTCTCCCCCTCACTCCATCCCTTCTTTCTTTACTTATAAAAAGGTATGTTATGTTAACAGGAACAGCACAGATCTGCTTATTTGAATTGTAAGTTTTTGGCTAGCATTTTTAGATACCTGAAAGATAGTAAGATCGTTTAGCTGTTGTGCTCATCTGTGGGTATATTACATTACAACCTTTCTTAACTTATTTTTTCTATTCCTCCAATTTTATTTTTATCCTTTAGAAAAAAATTAGTTTTTGTTGACATTCCTTTAATCTCTCCTAAGCCAGTATATCTGCTTTCTAGCTTCCATACTTTTCAGTAACTGCTCCGAGTAGGTTTTGAACAATAACTGTAGTCAGTGTGTCCAGAGAAAAGCTGCCTTTTAGCATTTACCTTTAATGGCACATTTCCCAAAGCCATCCTTTAAAATAATGTTTTTATTTATTAAGTTGCATTTAGTTGCCCTGAGTTTTACACGTTGTTTCTCCCTCTCTTGCTGATTTTGCTTCATAGAACTATGCCCCTTAATAAAAAAGAGGCTCATGATCCTAACTGTCCCTCAATATTACTTACTCAGTGTTTGTGATTACCAGACCCAGGATTTACCCTGACACTCAGCTGATACTCTGAGAGCAAGTAGGAGAGTTCACCCAATGAATCTTCTTTTTTTTTTTTTTTTTTTTTTTGAGTTGGAGTCTCACTCTGTCGCCCAGACTGGAGTGCAATGGCCACTCCAGCCACCGCAGTCTCGACCTGCCGGACTCCGGTGATCCTTTCGCCTCAGCCTTCCAAGTAGCTGGAACTACAGGCGCGCGCTACCACACCTGGCTAATTTTTTGATTTATTGTAGAAATGAGGTCTCGCCAAGTTGCCCAGGCAGGTCTCGAACCTGCGGGCTCAGGCAATCCACTCACCTCAGCCTCCCAAGGCGCGGGATTACAGGCTGAGCCACCGAGCTCGGCTCACCCAATGAATCTTCTAGAGCACATATTGTTTTGCTAACATCTTCTTACTTGACAATCCATTGGACCAAATTGTTGATTTAACTATCAAAACTGACATCATTCTGAACATTTTGCTATTTTCACCGCCACTTGGTCTACCCAGACCACAACAGTGGCCTTCTGTTTGGTCTCTTAGCATCCACCTTGCCAGTCAGTTCTTCCTAATAGAGCCAGTGACACATAGGCATGTGCGCGCACACACAGACACACAACAACAAAACATTTTTTTCATTTAAATAAATGTAGAAAGATGAAATTCAAAAGGTACACTATACAGTGACAAGTAAGTCTTCTTCCTGCTTCTCTCTTCCAGTCTCTCAGTTCCTCCCTTCAGAGGCAAGTGCTTCTGTTCCCTTCCAACATACGCGCATATGTTTGCAAAGCCGCATCTTACTGGATGAGTATCCAAATCCTTGAGTTGGCCTTTTAGGACTTTTTTGGTATACATGTAAGAGTTTATTTCTTCAGCTGTATGTCTCAACACATTCTCTAGTCCCCTTTCCTCCAGCCACACTGTGCCTAAACCTCCTTTTTTTTTCAGTTGTTGACCCTGCCTTGCCTTTTTAAAACTCTGCATACATGCTCTGCACATTCCTGCCTTGAAGTTCTTCCTCCTCCTTTTCAAGTAGCAGTACCTTACCTACTCAACTTGAATACTCCAACCCAAACACTTTATCAGGGGAGTCCTCACGGAACCTGCAGATCAGCAGATCAGGCCCTTTGAAACAGGATTAATGTTTTGCCATCATAACATTTGTCATATTTTGTGTTTGTACATTTAGTAATCATTTGCTTAATGTCTTTCCCCTTTGCAAGACTGTAAGTATCATTAGGGCCTGTATTTTGCTCAACACTGTTTACCTAGTATTGGCATATAAAGAGTTAAAAATAAGTGTTCCAGAGGCCTCTTTTGTCTATGGGAAGCATTTCTTTCAATAGTAACCTATTCGATTCTTTCTTGTCTGCTATCCATTTTAAAAATATGGCCCATCCTCCAGAAATTTCATTCTCTGTGGGTTTAATATATTTTAACTCAGCAACCCTTAAGGAAGACGAAGTAAGCATTATGGATGGTAAGAAAGGGGGAAAAGAAGTGAACATCCTGGAGCTTCTGTGGTTTTGGGGCTACGCTACCAGTGGGTATGATGATCAGCTTCTCTATGGAAGATATAGTGTCTCCCTTAACAGACTCTCCAGATAGATCTGACTTCCAGCCTACATGGCGTTTCAACTCAAGATTCACAAGTGTAGTAACTGCAGTCTGCCTCATTCACTACTGTGTTCTTAGAACTTACTACTATTCTTAGAACTTACTACTGTTCCTGGCAAATAGGCACCAAATAGATACTGACTAACTTGAAATTTAAACTGAATGTGACCATATTATATATTGACTTAGCAGTACTGTAGGAAGAGGAATAAATAGTTATTCCAGGAAACTCTGGCACATTATGTCACTAATGTCAAATAATGAGACCCAGAGAAGTGTTATTTGTGCTCAAAGTTTTGGCTCTGCTTTTCTGTAGTAAATGTAGTAGGTTTTATCATAACATGGTGAGGTTTGCCTTGTAAGTAAAATCATCTTATAATATGGAAGTTTTCTTAGTTTAGAAACTAAACCTTGTCATTTGACAAGATTGCAGTGTATTAGCCTGTGACACATAAATTAAAATAAAGTTTTTTTAACTTTTCAAAACAGGGAAGGATAATGAATGAATTAAAAAAAAATTAGGCTGAGCACAGTGACTCAAGCCTGTAATCCCAGCACTTTGGGAGGCTGAGGCAAAAGGATTGCCTGAATCCAGGGGCCGGAGACCAGCCTGGGTAACCTGGTGAGACCTCGTCTCTACAATAAATCAGAAAAATAAGCTGGGCGTGGTAGCACACAGCTTGGAAAGCTGAGGCGGAAGAATCGCCTGAGCCCAGCAGGTTGAGGCTGTGGTGGCTGTGAGTGTGCCACTGCACTCCAGCCTGGGCAACAGAATGAAACTCCAACTCAATCAATCAATCAATCAATAACCAAATAAATAAATAAAATTTTAAGAAATTTAAAGCTTTGATTAGATCGGTGGTTTGTGCATATGTGTAGCTTTGAATATACAATATCTGCATTGGCTTCTCTCTAATGCGCAAAGAGATTACTATAGTTTAAAATGAGAATGCATTTTCCCACAGTGATAGCACAATAGATGTCCTGAGTCTCACAAGGCCCAGATGAAAGTATCAGTCACTGGCTGTGGTTTAAATTTGCTTATTGTACAGTGAGTACTATCTTCTTTAAAGGTATTATTCCATTTCTTAGCTTCAGTAAGAAGTGCCTGTAAAGAATGCTTTCATTTGAAATCAGTGAAACAGAGGAAAATAAATAGCTAAGAAACAAATATTTATAAAATGACCCAAGGTGAGTTTTTAAAAAAATGTGTATAGATAAAGCATTTCTACCTTCTTTTTTTAAAAAAAATCCAACAATTGTTGAACTGTCACAGGGAACATCTCAAGCACTTTTAGAATAACTCATGTTTTCATGGATTTATTCCTGGAATTTTTGACCCAACGGTCAATGCTGCAAGGTCTGGTATTATGAGTGTTTACTCCACTTATTTAACTTTTTGTGGGAGGATTTGGGGGTGGCATTCCTCAAACATGTATTCAGAAAAGTAAGTTACTTCTTAATAGTTATCTAGTGTCTTAATTGTATTTAGTAGCTATATAATATAATTATATAATCTGTCACCTCTTTTTGAAATCCATACTTTGGCTTGCTTCTCATTTGTATAATAAAATGATAGTTTCTTGTAGCACATGTGACAAATTTAGGATATAAATTTGGATTTTATTTTGGTTCATATCTTATTTGGCTTTAATACATGTACCCATACATTCAGATAAATTTTTGATTCAGCAGTTACTTATAAATAAAAAAGTAAAGTTAAATATAAAATAGATAATACTTTCAGAAAAAATGATTAATGCTAATCATGAATATTAAGATCTAAGTGATGGAATTATACTGAATTTGTAAACCAAATCATGGATGTTTGACATCTTAACAACATTGAGTCTTACAATCTAAGAATATTGTATTTTTTTCATTTATTTAGGTCTTATTTAGTATCCTTCAATAATGTTTTATAGTGTTCAGAGTATAAGTGATGCATTTATTTTATTAAATTTGCCCATGTGTATTTCAAGGTTTTGATGCTATTGTAAATAACATTGTTTTAAGTGTTGTATTTCCAGTTGTTCATTACTGGTATAGATTATCAAGTTTGGAGGGGTATATAGACCTTGTATTCTTTAAAGTTATTACTAGGTCAAATAGGTCAAATAGTATACTACTAGGTCAAATAGTATTTTTGTGCATGCCTTAGTATTTTCTACATATACAATCGTGTTTTCAAAATGTTTACTTTTCACTTCCTAATCCACATGCCTGTCATTTCTTTTTCTTGTTGTATTGCACTAAGACCTTCAGTACAACAATGAATAAAAGAATGAGATGAAAAATAAATAAAATGACAATTTCCGATGATGGGTATCTTTTTTTTTTTTTTTAATGACATGCTGATGTTTTTCCATTATATTTGCAGACACTTTTTTTTAACCTCAGAACAAACAAACAAATATAAGACAATGATTGGAGCTCATACAAAATTAGGAAATATGCTGCTTCAGCTATTGAGTAAAAGTAAATATATATGTCTCTTAAACTTACAAAATATGTACACAATTCTCCAGCATAGGCAATAGTACAGGACCGGTTATGTTCACAAGCTTTCTGCTCATAACATAAAAGATTCAGCAATCCAAAAATAAAATCAGAGTGATGATTTCAATGACAACAATGCAAGTTTTGGGACTGTGAGAGTTGTTCATCTAATTGAGGGCACTGCCTTTCCTGTCCTCAGGTGTAAGATATTGCTCCATTTTAAGCCATTGAGGGAGAAGGGCTTTATATTTAAATTGCAAGCTAATAAATGCTCTTTTTCTCATTAACACACATGACCTCTATGATTTATGCTCTCATGCATACTGGCCCAGTTTCTTAGTCTCTGTTAATGATGTTGGGAACCTCTGTTTAACATGAATTTTCTAACTGAATCCCTGTAAATTCACAGTACATACCAACTGTAGTGATCTGCTTGTCCTGTTCAGGAAAGAAAAATATAGAAATGAACCCTGCTTATTGTACCCTTTCTGATTTCTGTAAAATGTATATAAAATGATTCCCTTTATGAGAATTACGTAGGCAGCTTTGTCATGCTTCTGATAGTACAGATAATGTATGAGTTTCTTATTTCAAATAATAAGCTATTTGCTATTCAAATAACAATCAGTAGAGCTGGAATAAGAAAGACAGATGAAGGATAACCGATAATTAGGTTTAGAGGGCTACGTCCTATTTTATGTTCCTTTTCATTTATGGTGGATTAAATATTCTTACATTGTTTTGGCTTGCTTGACATAGATGAGTATGGAATTTGGATTTAACTCCAATGCATAATGTGGAAAGAAAAGTCCTAGAAAATGATAAGAAATGCATTCTAATATCTGTATAATTAATTAATAGATTGAGCTAATATTTAGTTTTTAAAATTAGCGAAGAAGAGAAAGAGTTTAGCAAAATATGTACCTGGGAACAAACTTATAGCCATTTTAAATTTTAAAAAAATTTTGACATGACTATTGAATTATCATGTTACTGTGTAACCACAAGGATGTTTGTTACAGTCTTCATTTTGACAAACCAAGAATGATAATTTTGCAGCTGACAAAATCATCTGATAATTTGGTAAATGAATAAAATAGATTTTGTAAACTCATAGGATTATAGAATATTAGAGCCAGAAAGTACTAAGGAGATCATCATTCAATTCAATCCCTTACTAATATTGGAGAGGAAGCTAAGCCCCAGCGGGATACAGTAATTTGTCACTAAGAGTCCATCAGTTTTCTTAAAAGCCAGATAAGACTTCAACTTTCTTTACTTCTTGTCTTTTGTGACTTCACTTTTTAAATCGATTCCTAATAAAAATGTGCTTTTTTTCCTTAAATGATGTATAAGAGAAAGTGGTGAAATTCACCAATAGAATAGATAGAAACTATTGTACGATAAGGAATTCGTCTGGTTTTTGTCCTGGGTTCCCAGCATGGATAGGAGTGTATTTGCTACTCATGGATCACACCTGAGGTTACGCTAATAAGATAACTCATGATGGCTCCTTGATAGCATCAGGATGAAGATTCGTCTTGTTAGAAAGACTAACCATGTGATTAGAGTGTTGTGGCTTTGAGCCACATGGTATCAATCCAACCTCCTGACTTCTGAGCATAATGGGCTGGAAATTGGGTGCAATCATGTGACCAAAAGTCAAAAACTGAACACCGAAACTCAGTGAGCATCCTGGTTGAGGAATATATCTTTGTGCTGGGAAGGGGACACACCTTGACTGATGAAGAGATTGCCCAGAAGCTATGTTTAGGATCCTCCAAGATCTTATGTGTCTCTATTTGTATGACCTGGTTTTTATTCTTTATAATAAAATCTTCATCTACTTATAGCACTTTTTTGAGTTCAGTGAGTTCTATTGAGTTATCAACCTGAGTGTCGTCATTGAAAGTCCCCAAATTTGTAACTATTTTGTCAGAAATGTGAGTGACCTGGAAACCTCATTTGAGGCTGGCTCCTGAAGTGAGGATACTCTTTTGGAGGACTGAGCCCTTAACTTATGTGGTCAGCACTAACTCTAAATAGTATCAGAATTGAAATGCATTGCAGAACATTAGTTGAGGTTGGTGACAGAATCGAAGATCAGAATACATGTGCATTGCAACTGAACCCCAGAACTCCATGTTACCTTCCTGTTGACAGCTAATTTAGTATAGAGAAGTTAGTCAAATATGAGTCAAGTTGGCTATGAATTGTTTGTAGAGCATTGGGTTAAAGTGTCTATTTTTCTTCTTTTGGGTGGCATTTTGCTTTCTCTAGCAAGGAACTTGTGCTCAAAAACATGGACTGAAAAACTTAAGATACATGCTAAGGATATTTTTCATGTTTAAGTAGGTCTCCCTCATTTCTGCACTTTCTATACCAAAGGTAAATGACATATTGTAAAGGCTTGCTACTCAAACTATAGTTCTTGGGCCAAATCATTGGTTTAGTATTACCTATGTGCTTGTTAGAAATAATTTTAACCTGTAATTTAACAAGATCCCCAGGTCTGTCAAATGTAGATTAATGTGAGAAATTTTATAAAATTTGTAGATAATGAGAGAGGTTTATATTAAACTAAATCCAAATCCTTTACTTGAAAAAAATGAAGATGAAAATTTTGGCTTATTTTTTTGATGTTATTTTTCTTGACAATGAAAATTCATCTGTAATTGATAAATTCTTCCAAATGTATCCACTGTGATTTCATTCTGTGTTTCATGACATTTGGCATTTGTTAGCATCTGTTAATGTTTCCATATTGCATATAGGTATTAAAAATTGATTTCTAGCTCTTGATGAAATATGGTTGATTGAACACAAGTGTTTATCTGCTCTCATTGAACTGTCAACAAGGAATAAAAAGAAAAAAACCCATAAACTCACAATGATAAAGAGAGTAGGAAGGATGCTATAGGAGACAAGAAATGTTTACAGATTTATAGTTCTGTCGCAAGTTTGGGAATGAATTGTTGTAAGCACATAGAAAGTTGAACAGGTGGAAAAAAATACAAATAAGACAGTGATTATCTGTAGGGAATTCAAAATTATACCAAAAATGAAATGCAGCCATAGTATACTATGTGACTCAGCTCTAATAATTTATAATAATGTATGTAATAATGATGATTTAACAAAAAGTTGTGATAAAAGTTTACTTTAAGGAAAGATTGGGAAGGGAGATGTGGAAGCGTGTAAGGGGGCTAAATTCTCATTTTTTGTAGTATTATTTCTAGGCAAGTAAATTATATCAAAGGACTTAAAATTAAGTATTAGTAGTATAGGAATGGAAAGTGGTGGTAACACCAGAAAAAAAAATGACTGAGTTAATATTACTTGTCTCTCTTTGGCCTTTCTCCATTCCAGCCATACCAGAACATACAGATGCTAATGCATAGGGTAGAGACCTTTGCAGTTACAAGACCTGAGTGCTAGTCCTGACTTGGCATTTCTCAATTAAAAGGACATTATTCCAAGATCCTTACACCACTTCATCACCCAAGCTCTGTCATAGGCCTCATAGATATTTTTCTCTATTGTAAGCAGTAAGCAGAGTAGACTAGAAGAGTATTTTCAGCAGCTTTCTCAAAGTGTTAATTTCTTATTTGCTTTGTCACTCAGCCATTTACCAAGTGGCTTTAGAATTACCATTTCAGAGAGAAGAATAGACAATTTTTCTTCTCAAGCAGCCAGTTTCAATAACTTGGAGACCAGCATGGAATTATCATTTGCATGAATGAGGAGCAATGGTGTCTTTAGTTTGGGCAGATGGAAATGTTTTCAATTCTGACACCCTGTGACATTTGTGAGAAGTTCAAGTGTTTCCAAAATTGCAAAAAGCCATCTGGCCAAAATGATTTGGCCCTGTTAACTTGCTTAACCCTGCCCGA
The DNA here is from genome assembly GCA_963574415.1 of Tarsius wallacei. Taxonomy (NCBI): domain Eukaryota; kingdom Metazoa; phylum Chordata; class Mammalia; order Primates; family Tarsiidae; genus Tarsius; species Tarsius wallacei. The sequence continues at coordinate 16,216 of CAUYQG010091142.1, read as the reverse complement.
TTATGTTCCTTAGCTTTATCATAACTTGTGTTCCAAATTTGCATTAAGTTTACTCAACAGCGAATATTATATTAAGTGATATATAGTGTTTTAAAAGGAACCCAGCTACTACTTTGAATTTCATTTGTGTTTCAGAATGCTGGAGATTGAATGTACATGCAGAAAATAGCCAGTATTGTTGCACCTGGGCTCAAGACTACATGAGCTTGTCCAAAAGGTTTATATTAGCCACGCCATTGCTATTTCATGTCATATCTGCCTTTGCCAACCAATTTCTTACCAGGCAGTAGAGAGCAGGTGATAATCGACACAAGCCAACAATGAATGAGGCCAAATGAGTGAATACTTTAAGTGGACAGAAGACTTTGTCCACCCATCTCCCTGAGTCTGTCTCTCTCTTACCCCAACTCTGTCTTTTCTCTGTCTCTTTTTTCTTACCTTGCCTTTTAGTTTCTTGTGTCTAACTTTTTTTGAGTTAGCTTTCTTTGTGTCTATTTTCTGCTTTTTTTTCCTCCCCTATTCATTGAACTCCAAGAAAATAACATAAGTCGAAAATGGAATTTTAACTGTAGGTTAGTAGATGAGACCATGGAAGGATAGGAGGTAAGTGTAGAAATAAAAGTAGAGTTTCAATTTTTGAACTAGTGTTGCCAATAGCACAAGCAATCTTATCAGACAAAGAATTATCCTAGTTTTTCCTTTTGCTGGGAAATTGTGACTCGAACCAGATTTCCAGCAGGAAAAATACATTTTAATAGGTGTTCTCTTTTCCTAACTCAAAATAGGATTTTGAATTCAGAGGGAAATGTATTTTGTTTCTACTTGAGGAAGTGGAGATTTATTGCTATTTTTATGAAGTGAATAGACACTATTTTATGTGTCTTCTGTTACAAAAAAGAACAACTTTCTGGATGAGGGAGATGATTAACTTGTATATCAGGATTAGGCTAATTACTACTATCTGGAATTTTCCCAAAATATATCTGGAAGTTGCTTAGTTGCTGTAGCATGTTTTATCTCTTTCCTTCCTAATAGTTTTTTCCACTATAGATAATTCTGTAAATTATTGCAGGGAAGGTACATATCTTTATATCTTTGTATTCCCTGAAGCAGCTAACATTTTAGTTTCTTGGTAAATACTTACTTAATTAAAAGAAATATCAACCTACTTCCTTTTCTGGCCCTTGCTATAGTTTGTTACCTGTTCATAGAATCATTTAGGGTTTTTGCCTCTGGGTAATAGTGCCACTTAGATTCCCAGAGCAGTAAAATTATGTCTTAATTTAGTTCTTTTATTAGCTCAGTTCCAGAATTCTTTTCTCATTGTACAATGTAAATAGGGCAAAGATAAAACTTCCAGGCTTATCCTACCCCTTTTGTTGGTGAAATACTAGATATCAAATGGACATCACATTCATTTGTTTGTTCATATATTCTCACAATAGCCAAATAGAATTTTAGAATAGACTGTCAACTAAAACACATTTAGCAGTATATTTGCTCCTGTATAGTTGTGGTCTTTGAATGCATTGTAATTTTCCATATTTTTTCCATCCTAGAAAATAGATGCAGTCAATTCTCTATTGCCTTTAAGGTTTTATAAGGCAGTTATATTACTTGAAGGTACACAAATGCCAAGCTATTCCAGGCAAGTGACTAAACAGTTTCTGGGATCGTTTTTTGGCAAAACAACTAATTATACTTTTTAACTTCATAAGAACTAAATATGACTTCAGCTGAATTTTTAAAAATCAAATAATATATTGGTAGAACCTCATCTCTATTCTCTTTCTAGCTTTTACTTTTCTTTCAGGACTATTATGAATTATTGTGAGTCATTTTGCAGGGTTTTATCTATTAAGTTATACCTAACTTGGAACAAGTAATGCCATTTGTTTGCTTGCAGATGGGTATTAAAATTTAAAAAGGGTTAAGCAGTTATATAAAAAACAATGACTTATATTGCCCATATAATAAAAAGTAGCTACCACAACTAAACAGAAAGACACGTTATTTCCTTCTTTCTTTGATCCTGTGACCCCGGGAGTTAATGTAGGGCACAAAATGTCAGTGCTGGAGGGATGCCAAGTCACTGGACATAGTAAGTGCCTTTGGTTATTTTCTTTATGAGACTGTCACCCTAGTTGTGCTGGTGCTGAATTGATAAAAGCAGAAGAAAACCTTTAGCAAAAGGGACCTTGTTTCTTCCAGTAGAACAAAAGCATCAAGATTTCTCTAAGCAATGTGACATTGCTCACATTTACTACATATATTGAAAATAATGAATGGAATACTTTATTTTTGTACTTTAAAGTAAGCTTATACAAAGGTTTAGCAAATTCATCTGTACTTGAACTGAGTGAGATTTTGAAAGTATAATTTTCAACTCATTCATTTTAAAGTTCTCAGAAAAATTCAACACTAATTTCTGTTCTTCTTTGGGAAAGATATTGAAATACCATTTGGTTTTAGGGAACTGAACTGCTTTTGACTGTGCTTTTGTCATTTAGAGCACTGAGGTAGTAATTGAATATTTGTAACCCCCAAATTAAATTATTTTTCTTCTATCATTTGCTCTGCTTCTTGGCTTATCAAACTTGATTGCATTTGCCTTTTCTTACTTTGAGAAATGTGGTGTGAACATGTGAAATAGAAAAAAACAAAAAACAAGAAACACCGATCTTCCTAAGTATATAAACCAATATGTCAGTGTTTTATATAAATTTTTTTCTTGCATGATGGAAAATTGTGATTCTGAAATAACATCTTTTTTTTTTTTTTTTGGCCATGATTAGGAGATGGTGAAATGAATCATCAGCAACTAAATAAATACTGTTCAAAAAATTCTTTACTTCAAACAGAAAAGATCATTTTTATAAGGCACCTAAATGGCTCTTCCAGCATGCCAATTAGTATAAATTGAATATAGATTGAGTCTGAAGATAAATTTTACTTTACTTTTGTGATACCACTGTAAATGCTATGAAAGAACTAAGGTGGGGGAAGTTACCATAGTTCCACCAAACCCTATTGCCACTACGAATTGAACCAACCCCTCATACCTTTGCAACGTTTCAACTTGACAAAGACTATATATAGTTGACATTCATATCTGTGCATTTCTATCTTCTTGTAGTGAGTTGAATTGTTAATCCACCCCAAAAAACATATTAAAGTTATAACCCCCAATACCTGTGAAAGTGACCTTATTTTGAAATAGGGTCTTTTCAGATGTAATCAATTTAATATGAGATCATATTGTAATAGAGACAGGGAGATTTGGACACAGGGAATAAGGCCATGTAATGATGGAGACAGATAATGGAGTGATTCCAAGGAATGCCAAGGATTGCTGGCAACCACTAGAAGCTCATAAGAGACAAAGAAAGATCCTTCCATAGAGCCTTCAGGGAAAGCACGGCCTTGCTCTAACACCTTGATTTCGAACTTCTAGCTGCCAGACTGTGAGAGAATAAATTTCTCTTTTAAGTCACCCAGTTTGTGGTACTTTCTTACGGCAATCCTAGGAAACTAATACACTGCTCCTCTATTTAAATGTTCACTCCCAGATGAAAAACATTAATCCACCAAAGGAGATACCTGCTTAGAGATCTGCAAGGAGCTTATCTGAAAATCTTCTGTTAGATTTAATAATTTTAAGATTTTTTCCTGCCTTTTGAGAGTTATATGGTTTGAATTTTAGACCAATGCATTGTAGAGATATTAATTAGATTTCTGTAGGCCATTCTCTAACCTGTGAACTGATTATCAACCTTGGAGTTATACAGATTTGAATATTAATCTCAACACAACTTTCTTTTGGGCTAGTCAGTTAACTTTTCTAAGCCTCAAATGTATGCAACATGCTCACCTTCCTCTTTGCTTTCATATAGCACGTCTTCTCAACTACTGTTGCCATCTTTTTCTCTCTTCTACTTTCTATTATTTATCCTGGAGTTGATTGAAACAATACTAAGTTTTGAATTAATCACTGCAAATAAGAGGAACTAAATGACAATTCCATATTTAATCTCAACTTTTGGGTTATTTCTGACCATGATTATACCAATAGATGATACTCAGTGTTTTCAAGTTGCAGGTCTTGATTCCTAGGTAGTTAATTAAATCAATTACTAGATCATACTAGCATAAAACGTGAGAATAGAAAATAGTAGCATATGTTATGTAGAGTAAGAATAAATATTTTCCTTTCATGAAACTTTTATGCATGCTGCAGTGTGCTATATTTATTTTAATATGGAACATAGTTTTAAAAGGTTTAGAAGCCAAGTATCTAAATAATTGCAAATTTTAGTTATTCTAATCTATATTCCCCTTCCCAGCATCCTAGTAATTCATGATGAGGTTTGAGTACTGTTAGTTACTGGTTTTGTTTTCTAGTGGCTGGGATTGTCTTTCTGGTTGTTGCTGAAAGCCTTGTAACTTTACCTGTTTCTCTATTGACTAGGTGTTGACAAGGTGGAATTGTTCTGTTTTTCTTTTTAGTTCTTAGTTGTATCAGACTTTACTTCAGAAAGTATGCACTCAGTAAAATATGATTCTGGCTATAGTGATTCTTAGTTTTCCTACTTTTAGGATAATTGCTGATGCTAAAAAGTTATAAGGCTTTCCTCTGCCCCCTACTGAATGGCAGTTGTCTAAGAGGTCATAATAGTACATATATATGAGAAATTCCAAGGTTTACAGTAGGCATTAGCAAGCTAACAACCTGTCAACTTGTTTTAAATGGAGACCAAATTTCTCTCATTATTGCCCATAAAAATTTACTTATGATATCTTGGTAAGTTACTTAAACTTCCTTAACCTAAATTTTCTTACCTATAATATAAAATATGGTTACTGATAGAATCCTCATCATAGAAGTTAAATGAGTTTATATGTCTGCTAATACTTAACAATTACTAAGTGCTAATGATGATGATATTGATGATGCCGTTAACCATATCATTTGGCTTCGGGTATAATTATTCTTGTCTGTCTAGAGTTGGCTCTGCTTGCATTTGAGGTTAGTGCAGGAATTTGGTTAACACTACTACAACCAAATAAAGAGATTAGAGATGAGCACAGCTGGAGGATTGCATTCAGTTTCCTATACTATATGTTAAGAGAGGCTTTAATGACTTGGATCGTGTCCAGAGAAGAGTGACCTGGATTGCTTTAAGGACATGGGTTTCTTCAGTGTGAAGCAAGAAAAATTTAGGGACAGGTAGCATAATCCACAACTTGTAGGGCTGCCCTCTGGGATGTAGATTAGATTTTTTTTTTTTTGAGTTGGAGTCTCATTCTGTCGCCCAAACTGGAGTGCAGTGGCCGCTCCCGGCCACCGCAGCCTTGACCTGCTGGGCTCCGGCGATCCTTCCGCCTCAGCCTTCCAAGTAGCTGGAACTACAGGCGTGTGCCACCATGCCCGGCTAGTTTTTGATTTATTGTAGAGATGAGGTCTTGCTTGCTCAGGCAGGCGGGTCTCAAACCCGCAGGCTCAGGCAATCCACTCACCTCAGCCTCCCAACGGCGCGGGATTACAGGCTGAGCCACCGAGCCCGGCTACCCCCTCTCATTTTGACCTTAGCTCCCAACCACCTGCTTGTCAACCTACATTATTCTATAACAACCCACCCCATTCTCCAGAAGAGGATATGCCACTGTTTTCCCATAGTCAAAGATATATATGAGACTAAAAATACGTATGGAATTTTTATTTTGCAGATATATTTGTATGTCTGTGTATATGTACAATATATGTATTTGCATAAAGATGCTCCTTGACTTATGATGGGGTTATTTCCCAATAAATCCATCATAAGTTGAAAATCTGGTAAACTGAAAATGCATTTAATACACATACCAAACATTATAGCTTAGCTTAGCCTACCTTAAACATGCTCAAAGCACTTATATTAGCCTACAGTTGGGCAAAATCATCTAATACAAAGCCTATTTTATAGTAAAGTATTAACTGTCTCATATAATTTATTGAATACTATACTGAAAGTGAAAAACAGAATGGTTATATGGGTACTTGAAGTACAGTTTCTACTGAATGTGTATCATTTTCGTACATTGCAAGGTAAAAAAATCGTAAGTTGTACCATGTTGACTAAGGGACTGTCTGTATATAAATACATATACTACACCAATACATATATGTGATACAGATAAAGATATGCGCATACCTTTTCCTGAAATGAAATCCACCTTGCCTTTTTATTTTCCCTTCATGTGTTTGAAAATTGGCGTAATGTATTAAAGGAGGCTCAGTCTAATTTAGACTAAAGATTTAGCATTAGGTGGAGAGTTGAGAGCAAATTTAGAACAGTGATGAAGCTGAGCATGACATAAAGTTGACTAGCTTTCAGGATTTTCTTTAAGAAAAAAAAAATATATATAATTTATAAAGCAGTTTTTTCAAATAACTGAAATTTTCCCATTATCAAGTTGATTTAAAGTACTTATCTAAAATTGTTTAAAATTTCACCTTCACTTTTTTCTAAAATATGTTTCAAAGATTATGAATGCAATGAATCTTTGCTGCTAAAATTTGGAAAAATTTGAAAAACATGAAAGTAAAATAAAATTTTCCCACATTTCTACCACCCAGAAATGATGACTGTTAAATTTTAGTGTATTTCCTTTTAGTGTTTTATTTATTTACTTATTTATTGCTTTTTTCCCCCTTTCCTCTTTTTTACATTGACATAAGATAATTGTACATATTTGTGGCATATGTAGTGATCTGTAGTGATCAGATGAGGTAATTAGCATATTCATAATCTCAAACATGTATTAGTTCTTTGTGTTGGGAACATTTAATATCTTCCTTCTAGCTATTTGAAACTATCTATTATTGCTAACTATAGTCATCCTACAATGGTCTAGAACATTAGAAGTATTCCTCTTATCTAGTTGTAATTTTGTATCCTTTAACAAATCTCTCCCTATCCCTCCTTTCTATCTACCCTTCCCAGCCTCTAGTATCCTCTGTTCTACTTTTAGTTCGATGAGATCAGCTTTTTAAAGCTTTTACATATGAGTGAAAACAGGCAGTGCTTTCTGATTTTTTTTTTTTTTTTTTGAGTCAGATTCTCACTCTGTCGCCCAGGCTGGAGTGCAGTGGCACACTCAGAGCTACCCCAGCGTCCACCTGCTGGACTCAGGCAATCCTTCCACCTCAGCCTTCCATAGCCAGAACAGGCACGCGCTACCATGCCCAGCTAATTTTTTGATACATTGTAGAGACAAGTTCTCACCATGATGCCCAAGCTGGTCTCGAACCCGCAGGCTCAGGCAATCCTCTTGCCTCAGCCTCCCAAAGTGCTGGGTTTACAGACTTGAGCCACCACACACCGCCGATATTTCTTAATGTGCTTATTATTGGAATCAAAGAATGAGCATTATTTTTATTTATTTTTTAACATACCATGCTCCAGTTTTCACCATTAAGTCTCCTGCTGTCTTAGACTGAGTATAAGATATAAAAACATAATTTATACTGTTCTTGGTGACTCAGGACTATCATTTTAAAAATTCATCTTTGGGTATACACCATTATACAGTGGGTTTTCCGTATAATGTCTTTAAAATAGACCAGCAGATGGGGAACTCCAAAGTTGGGGTCCGGCCCGAGGGACCCTGGGCTCTTGGCTTTGTGCAAGAAAGAATTCAAGAGTGAGCCACCAAAGTAAAGTGAAAGTAAGCTTTACATTGCTATGCTGTTGTATTTTTTTTTTTTTCTCCCTGCCTTACCCCTCTTGTACTTTCTTCTGCTGCTGTCAGGGCCAAATCTGCTTGCTCTTGGGGGCTTCCTGACACTGACTATTTTTTCTAGATCCTATTGTTCACTTCAGTCAGGTGCTTTCAGTTATCTTGCAGACCTCAGGACTGGCCACTGCTCTAGCAGGAAAAATATTCAAGTCCCTAATAAGCCAGGGACAAGGAGCAGGATTTATTCTTGCTTTTCCTACTGAGGAGCCCATGCCAAGCAATAACCAGATTGTCCACACAGCTCTCAGTCCTCTTTTTTGGTCCAAATGATGTTGTATCTGTCACTTGTCTCTGCAGATGAACAAGAGCTCCGCAATGGACAACTGTTTGAGCAAGGAGGTGATGGTGGGGCATGTTGAGGCTACTTTTATTTACCTTTTCTGGGGTAGAAATTGTAGGCCTAAGGTGATATCCTCTCATAATTTCTTTATGCCTTCATTAGGGTACATAGGATACATGCTTCTTCCCTTCTTATTTTCTGTCTTTCTCTTCTATAGATAGATATAAAGACAGAAAATGAATGTAGATTAAAATGTGGGTATTAGAAAGAGTAAGAGATTAAGAAAGGAGATAGGCAGCATATTGTTTTTAGAAGAGCAAAGGGACCTTCAGAAAACCCCGCTCAAGAATAAATACACAATAAACAGTTCATTAATTCCATTTGCTTTTCTTGAGAAAGAAAAACCATTGCGTGGAGGTATCTAGTGGTCTCAGGCCCTCCGTAGAAAAATTTCTTAAGCACCTGCCATATCATGTATGTAATTCAATAAATAATAGCTGCTATTTTAATTATTTTCTATATTTTGAAATAATTAAATATTAATAGTTAAAACTTTAAATATCTCTCCCTTCAGGAGCAGAGAAATGCATGTCCGTCTCTCTTTTTTTTCTTAAATAAGTAAACCCTTTCACCTTCATAGGAATAAGTGACCACCAAATTTTATTGCAGATGTGCTTTAAATATCTGGCAAATTTAAATGTTTGTCTACTGGATTTGTAGGTTGGGCTTCTGGGACTTCAGATGTTGTGGACGCATGATTCAGAAGAGGCTTTACATAATGCAAAAGATGACAGGAAAATCATGCAAATAACCAACCAGAAATTTTTGGATATTCTAAATACTCTTATTAGTCAGACAACACATGATCTAAGCAAGTTTGATAGAGTGAAGTTTGAAACTCTAATTACCATCCATGTGCATCAGAGAGATATTTTTGATGACTTGGTAAAGTATCTTTTTTTCTTAATTTAAAGTAATTTAGTGTACTAATTAATAATGAACAGTTAAGAATTGTACATATTGCCTAACTTACAGGAACTTTCTGTCTACTTGGTGCTTTTTCATAACTGTCTCCATCTATACCATATTTGCAAATATCTGTATTGGGTGGTTTAAGCAACCATATACTTATATTCATTTGGCACTGACAAATCAGGAACCAGTTGATGTGATATTGACACAGGATGGGGGACTCCAAAGATGGGGTCCAGCCTGAGATGCCAAGTGGGTTCTTGGCTTCTTGCAGGAAAGAATTCAAGACTGAGCCACAAAAATAAAGTGAAGGTAAGTTTATTTTAAAAAAAGAGGAACAGAAAGGACACACTGTATGAGGAGGGACCAAAAAAAAAAAAACCAGCCCAGAATTATTTTTTGGAGGGTGGGCCCCTTATAGTAGGGGTAGGTAAGTGTTCTAGAACCCATCAACATCAGTGTGCCAGCTAGCGTTGTTGTGAGAGGCTGCATTTGCCTTCAGTGAATTTTTTTCTAGAGTCTTTCAATGCATTTGCTGGGGTTTTGTTTTCATGGTTATTTCTTGATTATATGCTAAGCAAGGGGTGGATTATTCATGGGTTTCCTGGGAAAGAGGTAGAGATTTCTAAGAGCTGGGATTCCTTCCAGTTTGTTACTGTAAATGGGCTGTATGGGAACTGTTATGGTGTTGAAGGGTGTGTCATTTAGCATGCTAATATATGATAAGTATATTATGAGGAGCAAGGTCTGTAATGGGCAAATTAATTACTATCTTAGTTCTAGCTGGCTTTAACTGGTTCTTAACTGTTTTCTCTGTAGGAGCTCAGAAAACCAGGCCATTTAACTGTCTAGAGAACCCATCTCAGCTACCTGTCCTGAAAAATTAGTTATGTTGTTTATCTTAGGAAACTAGTCCTGCTTAATTTCTATCTCAGTAGGAACCAACTAAATATTCCATTAAATCAAGAAACTAGGGACATGGTATAAATTAGGTCATGAGCTATGATGGGCTGGCTAGGAAAAGAGAAGCCCAGATTGGCCTAATCAAGCTTCAGAGAACTCTCATGGGTGTTTGTCCAGTTAATAATGTCCAACAGGCCGGACACAGTGGCTCAAGCCTGTAATCCCAGCTCTTTGGGAGGCCGAGGTGAGAGGATTGCCTGAGCCCATGGGTTTGAGACCAGCCTGGGCAACATGGTGAGACCTTGTCTCTACAATAAATAAAAATATTATCCGTGTGTGGTAGCACATGCTTGTAGTTCCGGCTACTTGGAAGGTTGAGGTGGAAGAATCATCTGAGCCCAGCAGGTTGATGCTGAGGTGGTTGTGAGTATGCCACTGCACTCCAGCCCGGGCGACAGAGTGAGACTCCAACTAAAAAAAAAATTGTCCCACAGAATATCATGGGCTTGATTTAGGCAAGGTTCTATAGGGCAGGAGTAAGAGAGGTGGTAGTTGAATTCCCATTGGAAATAGGACTCTAACCAGTGGCCTAGAGCAAGGCCAAGTTCTTCTAAAGCAGGGATTCTCTATTATGGATAGGGGTTCCAGGTGGTTTTTGATCCACCATTTGACAATCTTTAACTACCATTGCTTTATTCAACTGATTTGACACATCTTAAAGGTATCACTTTCCTTTGTCAGAGACACATAATTTATGCAGGTTCAGCCCTATTTTAGAGAATATGATCACAGACTGCCTGTTTCAATCTTTTATCAAAAGTTCTGATCACATAAGTTATATTTCTCGAAGATTATTTGAAGGACATGCAGTCAGTCCATTTACTCTAGATCCTCGCTTCTAAAGTACAATATGCTGACCAGTGCATTGGCATCACCTGGAAGTTTGTCAGAAAAGCAGAATCTCTAGCCTTCTTTTCCATACTTCCAGATCTACTGAATCAGAATCTGCATTTTAACAACATTTCCAGATAATTTATATGCACATTAAATTTTGAGGATAAACTAAACTGCTCTGGGATTTGTCTCTGGACTAAGCTAATCATCAGAAAGCTGCATACTTAGACATATTATTTCGACCTACAGACTTGCTTTTAATAATTGCAATTACCGTTATACTTTCATTGACGTGACTTTCATTGAAGTCCACTTCAAGAAACACTAGTATGGAATTCATTACTGTGTCTGCTCTAAGAATATACTATTGATGTTGTCTATACATCTTTCACTGACTCCTAAAACTGAAGTCCCATGGAAGACATTTCTTGTAAAATTAAGTGTTGAGCAAGCTTTACTCTCCATACAGAATGGATTAAAAAAAAAACCCTGTACACAGTGAAAACTATGAACCTTTTTTTTGTTTGCTTTGTCTTAATCACCATTGAACAGTTTGCATCCCAACTAAATGAGATCTCATGACCAGCACATATGCATTTTATTTTTCCATGTATAATATTTAGCACAGCCTTATACACAGCAAGAACTCAAGTATGTTAACCCTTCTTCTTCTCTTCTTTCTTCTCCACCTCCTCCTTACCATCTAAACAGACTTTGCAAGTAGCAAGCTATCTCCATGGTTGTGGGTTGTGTGTTAGAGAGCAGAGTCCTTGGGGATGGGGCTGGACGATGTTACCTGGAAGTAACTCTTGAGATGATGAACACAAACTGTGCTTTAGGTGGGGAGTGAGAATCCTTAACTGGAGAGGGAAGCAAGCTCTTAAACAATGAAGCAAACAGTAACAAAAAGCAAGACATAAATATCGAGGCGTATGGAAACCTGGTCAGATGGAGATCTGAATATTGGATAGTCACCCAGATCCATTTTTTAGTGTTAGCTGAATGACTTGGAAGTGGGCTTACTGGGTTTAAAAGCAGTGGTGGGGGGCTGCCGGGCTCTGTGTTTCAGCCTGTAATCCCGCGCTTTGGGAGGCTGAGGTGAGTGGATTGCCTGAGCCCGCCTGGGCAACTTGGCGAGACCTCATCTCTACAATAAATCAAAAAAATTAGCCGGGTGTGGTAGCCCGCGCCTGTAGTTCCAGCTACTCGGAAGGCTGAGGCAGAAGGATCGTTCGAGCCCAGCAGGTCAAGGCTGCAGTGGCTGGGAGTGGCCACTGCACTCCAGTCTGGGCGACAGAGTGAGACTCCGACTCAAAAAACAAAACAAAACAAAACAAAAAACCGCAGTGGTGGGTACTATCTGCCACTTTCCTATGTTAATTCCCCTGAGTGGGCAGGAGTAGGGTTTCTCCCAAGTTTACTGTGGAAAGTCATGAAGCACCTCAGAATGTGGTTGTGGTGGGATGGAGTTCCTAAAAGTGCTTGCCTGGTCTCTGTTGCTTCTAATGGACCAGGTACTGGAGCTTGCAGCCATGGCGATGGGAGCCCAGTACTTCTTGCCCCATGTGTATATGCTCATGACCAGGCAGGTTGGGTGGCTTTGGCTGTAGTGCTGGTTCAGGAAGATATAGCTGCATACCTAAGCATGCATTCTACTGCTTAATTCCTTCAGTGCTTCCAATTGCCAATTCCCAAGTCCTTTCTCATGGCCCTAAGAAGCCTCAACTCTTATTCTTTCTGTAAATCCCAGATGCCTCAGCTGTGCTGAACTTTTATTCAGTTCCTTAAACATGCCAACCAGATCTTCTGGGCCTTTGCCTAGAGCACTTTCTTCTCCCACACCTTCATTACTCCTTTTGTTTTATTATCCTGGCTAATCCATCCCTACTATTTATTCAGGCTTTAGTTTAAGTGTGTGTGTGTGTGTGTGTGTGTGTGTGTGTGTGTGTGTGTGTGTGTTTCTGTGTGCCACTCTCAGACCCCTTGAACTAGGTTAGGTTCTACTGCTATGTATATTCATGAATCTTGAATTTCTTTGGTAGAGCTCTGAATACTTGTTACAATTCCTTGTTTCACTATCTTTTACCCTTTTCTTAAGCTCCAGAAGGCTGGATTCCTGTTTGTCTTTCACCTAGCACAGTGTCAAGCACAAGAAGGAATTCACTAAATATTTGTTAAGTGAAGGAGAATCAGTTCATGAATGAGTGAATAAAAACTGCCCATATGCTTATGTTTTATACTATTGCAATTCAGTATGTAATTTTTTTCTATTTCATGTTTTTAAGGTAAAAATGCATATCAAATCAGCTACCGATTTTGAATGGCTAAAACAGAGTAGATTTTATTTTAAGGAAGATTTGGATCAAACTGTAGTGTCTATTACAGATGTTGATTTTATTTACCAAAATGAATTTCTGGGATGCACTGATCGCCTTGTTATTACTCCATTAACAGATAGGTAGGAAAACCAGTTTTTGTCATTCCATGTTATAATTAAATCATGTGCTTAAATTGTTTTAAAATTGCATTTGAATTATTAACAAAAGCATATTGCTGTCATGTTGGGTACAGGCTAGCTCATAGAAAGTCAACCTAACAATGAAATAACCATAGATGTTTCTTAAAAACACATGTACATTAAATTTTTATGAAGTAGGAAAAGATCAAATAATAAAAACAAGCTTCAATGCTGATTATGAGTGATTTAATAATGAATTTTAGATTACAAGATGGAAAAATATTCCTAGAACCATAAAGGAAGTCATTAAAATTGCGAAGAAGACAGGTGCCTTGGAGATCACCTAATTTACTCTTTTGATTTTTCAGATGTGGAACTTAATACCTCAAGTGAAGTTTCTTGGCCAAGTCTGAATAATTAGTCAATGGCAGATGCCCTCACAGTTCTTTCCAATGTATTATACTAGGCAAGAACTGGGTCTGTTTTAGCTTTATATATCCCAGTTCAAATATGCTGTGCATAGAATATGTCTGTAGAATTAAGTCGGATTATAGTTCTGACATTACTTTAAATAGGGCTGCCTCCAGTAAAATGATGACAAATTACATTTCCCGCCCCCTCTTGATTTATCCAGCTTCTCTCTTTTGCATGCCCAATGCCACTGCAGCATAAATCTGTCAGTGTGCTTTCTCTTCCATTGGTTTTTACATAGGAAGCTTCAAGATCTTTACTAACTTTTACTTAGATCCCAAACAAATACAATAGAAGCTGGATCATGGATATAAGGAGATTCATTATATTATTCTTCATACTTCTCTAAATGAGTGAAACGTTTTATAGCAAAATAATTTATTTGCAGTGGTGTGCTGGAATGACTTGTACCACTCTGTGAGAGCCAACTGTGTGTATTTTTGTCCCTTTTGTGATGTCACATTGGCATCTTTTCATCAGCCGTGGTGGAAGTATTTATACCAGCAATCCCCAAACTTTTTGTCACCAGGGGCCTGTTTTGTGGAAGACAATTTTTCCATGGATCGGAGGGGAGGTTTCAGGATGATTCAGGTGCATAATATTTATTGTGCACTTTATTTCTATTATTATTATATTGTAATATACAATGAAATAATTCTACAACTCACCATAAGAAAAGAGATGCAGATGGAAGTGGTAAATAAAATAATGGGCAGGCCATGCATGGACTAAAATAAGTGTCAGATTCTGACTTAAAGCCTGCCACCAGATGCAGCTGTACAACTGAAGTACATCAACTCACTTTCCACTCACTGATAGGGTTTTGATATGAGTCTGCAAAGAATTGGCTTATTATGGTCTCTGTGCAGTCAAACTTCATTGCTAATGCTAATCTGTATTTTCAGCTGCTCCCCAATGCTAGCATCACTGCCTCAGTTCCACCTCAGATCATCAGACATTAGATCCTTATAAGGAGCACGCAGCCTAGATCCCTACTATGCGCAGTTCTTAAGAGGGTTCGTGCTCCTCTGAGAATCTAATGCTACCACTGATCTGACAGGAGGGGAAGCTCACAATAATGCGAGCAATGAGGAGTGACTGTAAATACAGATGAAGCCCGTGCCTTGGGAGGCTGAGGTGAGTGGATTGCCTAAGCCCGCGGGTTCGAGACCCGCCTGGGCAACTTGGTGAGACCTCATCTCTACAATAAATCAAAAAATCAGCTGGGCATGGTAGCGCGTGCCTGTAATTCTGGCTACTTGGAAGGCTGAGGTGGAAGGATGGCCAGAGCCCAGCAGGTCGAGGCTGCGGTGGCCGGCAGCGGCCACTGCACTCCAGTCTGAGCGACAGAGTGAGACTCCAACTCAAAAAAAAAAAAAATACAGATGAAGGTTCACTTGCTCGCTGCCACTTACCTCCTGCTGTGCAGCCTGGTTCCTAACAGGCCACACACCTGCCCTGGGGTTGGGGACCCCTGATTTATACCACAGAAGTTGGCAAACATGAAACTGGGGATTATTTCTTTTTTCCCTGGAGAGCCAGTTGTTAAACACCTACCAGCACAGCACTGTTTATTTGGTTCTTCTACTGACCACAATGGAAGGAAGGCCTAACGGTTTTAAGTCAGGGCTGAGGGGCTTAGATGTTTGTCCCCAAAAATCTTTGGATTCACTGTACTACTTTTAATGAATGTCAAGTACCCCACTGATCACTTCTTTTATGTGGGTTATTCAAACTCTAAGATAAACAGGCCCATTCCAATCACATTGTATTTTTGCTTGTGCCTTACTGTTACATGTGTTATCCCATATTCATAAAGCTTTATTGGATTAACACTTGCAGATGCTATATTACGTTAGCGCAGGCTTTGGGAATGAACATGGGAGGCGCTCCAGCAGGGCCTGCGGGCACTGGCAAAACAGAAACCACAAAAGACATGGGAAGGTGTTTGGGAAAATATGTGGTTGTGTTCAACTGCTCCGATCAAATGGATTTCAGAGGCCTAGGAAGGATTTTCAAAGGCAAGTGTCAAGCAATGTTAAATTATTCTTGGTGAATTTATTTCTACTGCCTTTTAACATTATTTTCTGATATCAATTTAAAGTGATACTTATCCCACATAACCAACATTAGCATAGATTGATCCATTTGATATTGCGTTTTTCTAGGTCAAAATGGCCAGATATCATCAATTTCATATGGTTCAATACTACTTCTGGTGTTATAGTGTATGCATTGAATGTGTATTGGATTATGAAAATAGAATCAATTTCTCATTGCCTGAAATTATAGTGGAGATAAGATCAAGAGCCAGGCTCGGTGGCTCAGCCTGTAATCCTGCGCCTTGGGAGGCTGAGGTGAGTGGATTGCCTGAGCCCGCGGGTTCGAGACCCGCCTGGGCAGGCGAAACCTCATCTCTACAATAAATCAAAAAAAAAATTAGCCGGGCGTGGTAG
>CAUYQG010091138.1:0-36150 GCA_963574415.1 Tarsius wallacei | reverse complement strand
AACAAAATTTATCCTTTTGTAATTTAAAAATAACTTTTATTTTATATTTTATTTTTAAATTTAAAATTATATTATAATTTTTTTTTTTTTTTTTTTTTTTTTTTTGAGTTGGAGTCTCACTCTTGTCACCCAGGCTGAAGTGCAGTGGCATGCTCATGGCCACAGCAGCCTCGACCTGCTGGGTTTAGGCAATCCTTCCGCCTCAGCCTTTCAAGTAGCTGGAAGTACATACACATACCACCATGCCCGGCTAGTTTTTTTATGATTTATTGTAGAGATGAGGTCTCACCAAGTTGCCCAGGCTGGTCTCGGACCCCTGGGCTCAGGCAATCCTCTCTTCTCTGCCTCCTAAAGTGCTAGGATTACAGGCTGAGCCACCACATCTGGCCAATAGATTACTTTTAATAACAAATTTATAAAAACATGGTATGTGGTAAAAACATTTGTCAACTTAGACTATACCGATGAAATGGAAAATTAGTTCAATTTTACTTATGAAAGCAATTACTGTTCTTTTACTCTATATGCTGGTAGCTTGCAGTACATTTTTTGGTAAAGAAAGCAATTTCTAGAATTATTGCCTTAGAATTATTGCTTAGAATAAATTTTCATTAGTGATTCTTCTGATTTTTAGACTGGGCATTTAGCTATGGAGACATTATTGTCCCTTACTTCTAAACGAGCAGGAGACTGGTTTAAAGAAGAACTCCGGCTTTTAGGTGGTCTGGATCATATTGTAGATAAAGGTATGATATGCACACCTGCAACACATGTAACATTTTAATGTATTATTTATAGCCTAAAGAAAATATTCTGTTGACATACTTTAAAAAATAATTGTATTGGTTTGGAAAGGTCTGTTTTTTTAGTAGCATCCCGCAAATCTGTTACTTTTGAAGAAGAGGCCATTAATACCTTGGTATTGGGGGGTTATGGAAATAAAATGGAGTATGAAACCTAGAATAAACATTGTTCGGAGAGATTCTAGCATATTCATAGCATGTATACAGATGTCTTTTAATGTTAGCTAAGGGGTATGTATTGAGGTGATTAATACTAACTTATTTCTGTTTCTTTTTATGTAGTTAAAGAATGTGTAGATCATTTAAGTAGAGATGAGGATGAAGAGAAACTAGTAGCCTCATTATGGGGAGCAGAGAGATGTTTACGAGTTTTAGAAAGTGTAAGTATGGACAACTATTTGGGGAAAATTATTCAATCTTTTTTTTTTGGTGAGAAAGTAGAAGTTTATTAAGAAGACAAAAAAGCTCCCAAGTGGGAGGAGACCTGAAAGAGGATTGCCAAATTATTCAGTCTTAATTGTAACTGTATGTGTGAGAGACTGCCACATATTTTGTATGCCACTAGAGTTTCACTTTTGTTAATCTAGACTGAAGTTGCAGTGCATTCTTTGAGCAACTGTTTGTTGATGAGCAAGTTTATTTAGCTTTTGTTTGAGTCAGGTTGTTTGTAGGCACATCTTGTTAGAATATTTGGCTTTGGAGAATGATATTGAACTACAGTAAGTGTATTTTGTTCCTTGGCTTTTATGAATGACAACCTAGTTCAGTATAGATTAGGATTTATACTGCCAATTAATTTCAGGATGCATAGATTGTTGACCAGGTTGGATTAGCTAGGAATTTAAAAAATCATCTGTGGGGAAAATAATGTAGTGTGAATGAAAAATTTGTGGCATAGATGAAATTGAAATGATTCCTTCCGTCTTCTGGAGCATTTTGGGTATGTTAGAGAGCAGACATTTCTTTGTAAAAATATACTCTAAATGAATCCATCTGTGAACTTTAAAGTATTAAGTTTGTTTATAAGTTGGACACTGCTCTTTTCTGACCTTGAAAGTTTTTAGCAATTTATGATAGTGAATGTATATATAGAATGCATTAATTGTGAATGAGCAATTTTAACAGTGATGTCTTAATTTTGTAATAAAGCACTAGCTCTCTTATTTTACACCTACAACCTGTGGGTTGTGAAGTTATTTCCTTAGATGACAAGGATTGTTTCTTCTTCATCTTTGTATCTTTTAGAGCTGTAGGCAAAGTGTGGTGTTATGGGAACAAATGGAAGTTATGTATTGCCATAATTATTTCATATTCTTCCCTTTTAGGTAACTGTGCATAATCCAGAGAATCAAAGCTACTTGATAGCATATAAAGATTCACAACTTATTGTTTCATCAGCTAAGTAAGTTTTTCTCTTAGTATTGATGAACAACTATTACTTATTTAAAGCACTTGGATTGACCATAAAGGAGATAAAGTTGTATTACCTTCCTCCATAAAATGCTCTGTCGGGTTCAGTGAATTAGAGAACATTATGGAACAAAAGTTAGGAGTGCTAATTTTGAACCCAGAGTGACTGGGTGTAGAGTCCAGCTTTATAACTTCAGCTGTAAAACTTCGGGCAAGTCATTTACTTGCTACAAGTTTTTTATAAGGGGGTTAATACTTGTATCTATCCCACTAGTATTGTTGTTATAGGAACATGATTTAATATATATGTTTATATTAACAGGTTAAATTAGTTAATATGTAAAGTCTTAGAACAGTGCTTGGCATATAGTAAACACTAAGCTTTAGTCCTCATTTTTGTTGTAAATGGACTTTACTAGTCCTTTTCTGCCTTTTTCCATATCTGTTTTTTCAGATCTATATGTAGCTTCTCCCTGCCCAACTTTCATCACAATTAGGTTAATGCTGTCACCTCAGTGAATGTAAAATTCCCAGGTATATCTCAAGTCCTGGTTTTATCTTATTACAACAGCCTTTTCCTGCTACCTCTGTCCTAGTTCTTGATATCTCTGCCCTAGTTCTCTGGCCGTTAGCCTCCCCAGCAGAATATCACATGGAGTTAACTTTTTCCAAATTTCTGCTTTGAAAAAAACAATTCTGGTTAAACTACATATGCTGTGGCTGCCTTCAGAGCCACAGTGTAGCTCAGTCTAAAGACAGTTGAGTTATCAATATAGTAACAACATAGTAATTCTAGCTAACATACCTAAACATCAGAAGAATAGGTTATTTTAGGTTAGGCATGAGGAATACTTTTCTAACCCAAGGGTTGTAAAATATTAGGAATCTTATAGAATTTCCTCAGTGTGTGTTTTAAAAGTGAGCTAGTGGTAGATTAGATACAGGACAGATTTGTTTCAGAGTTTTGTATAGTGTATAATAGACATAGAATTAGCTGACAGTGTCAGCTTACTTGATCTGTATTGAACTTAAGAATAAATTATTAGACTTGGTGGTTTAAAGAGTCTTTAGAAATACTAGGTCTGTTTAGGGGCTATATTTCCTTGTTACTTTGGGCAATTTCTTGAGAATTCTTGGATGCAGCTCATACCTTTGGATGACTAACAGGAGACATGTCAGCTTGAATTGCCTCGAGTTAAAAAGTAATGATTTATACTGTCACGTTGATTGTTAAAATAAAAAGTGATGGTTTGCTCTAATGCTTATGTTACATTACTATCTTTATGTTGTTATTTATTATATAATATTAACATATAACATTCTCTACAGGTTAAAAGCTGGCTTTCTAATTGAAAAATATCTAAATGAGCTTCAGAAGTGTCCATCATTAGTTCTTAAAGGTTTACCCTGTTTGGAGAAGGGTTGTGGTCTGTTGTTTAGAGAGATCAATAAAATGGAGGGCAGCTTCTTAGAAATAAAGAGTTTACTTGTGGTAGATGTAGGTAGTACAAATATAAACTTCTGCCATGAGTTTTTAATTTTAACTTTTCTTAGAGAAAATTTTTAAATTATCAAGTCTCTTCAAAATAAAATGAAGCGTAATCGATAACATCTAGGTCCAAGTAAATAGAAATTTGCTGTGTAACTGTTATTTACTATAGTAGTTCACATTTTACTTTCTCTTCAGAGCATTACAGCATTGTGAAGAACTGATTCAGCAGTATAACCGTGCTGAGGACAGCATATGCATAGCTGACAGTAAGCCTCTGCCTCACCAGAAT
Organism: Tarsius wallacei; assembly: GCA_963574415.1. Taxonomy (NCBI): domain Eukaryota; kingdom Metazoa; phylum Chordata; class Mammalia; order Primates; family Tarsiidae; genus Tarsius; species Tarsius wallacei. The sequence goes on along the minus strand of CAUYQG010091138.1, from coordinate 32,156 downwards.
GTAACTAACCATGTGGGCAAAGCAGTGGAAGACTGCATGAGGGCCATCATTGGAGTGTTGCTCAATTTAACTAATGATAATGGTAAGTTATGATTTTCTCTGTTTTCTCATTGAAAGATTAAATATTACATGTGAAAAAAAAATCATTCTTCTTTGTTTCTTCTGTTCTTGGTGCAGTAATTTTTAACTGCCATAATGTACTTGACTTACTCATATATAGGTTTACACTGCTTTGAAAAGTTGACATTTTTAGAATCAGACTTCTCGCTTGGCCCAGAAATATGAACAATGTATTTCAGTAGAGAAATAGCCGTATAATCCTAAGTTAATACTCATTTTAATTAATATTGATTGGTTATTAGTGTCATAAGGAAGAGTCAGTAGCAGTTTTTCTATTTTTATTTCTTATTTCAGAGTGGGGCAGCACTAAAACAGGAGAACAGGATGGCCTTATAGGCACAGCGATGAACTGTGTACTTCAGGTTCCAAAGTACCTACCTCAGGAGCAGAGATTTGATATTCGAGTACTGGTGAGTTGAAATGACTTTCAGAAATGAGTATTTTGTCTTGTAAGATGATGGAAACATTCATATCTTAGTTTGGATGGTTTTTGTTTGTTTGTTTATTTGTTTCTCATTTTTTTAGTCAGAGTCTCGCTGTATCACCCAGGTTGGAGGGCAGTGGCATGGTCACAACTTATTCCAACCTTGACCTCCTGGGCTCAGGTGATCCTTCCTCTCAGCCTCCCAAGTACCTGGGACTACAGACGTGCATCATCATGTCTGGCTAATTTTTAAACTTTTTTTGTGAGATGAGATCTCACTGTCTTGTCTAGGGTGTTCTCAAACTCCTGGACTCAAGCAATCCTCCCGCATAGGTCTCCCAAAGTGCTGGGATTACAGGTGTGAGCCAGCATACCTGGTCCTTACTTTGGGTTTAAGAACCAATTGTTTAATATATTGTGGGCTGTTTTGATGAATTCCTTATGAACATACCTCATATTGTATAAAAGAAAGTCGTGAAGAACCTTATGTAAAAATAAAAAGTGAAAACTGAAAGTGGTGATTAAAAACTACAGAAATGATTCTTTGGGAGGACTGGTGTCTTTCATACTTAGGGGTTTTTAACCATTTTGCGGATGATAAAACACCGATTATCAGGTGTTCAGCTGCCAGTAGAAATTATGTATGTTGTATTCGTTTGTTTTAAGTTCTCACCTGTGATAATATGCATCTTTTAAAACTTTTGTAGGGCTTAGGTCTACTGATAAATCTAGTGGAGTATAGTGCTCGGAATCGACACTGTCTTGTCAACATGGAAACATCATGTTCTTTTGATTCTTCCATCTGTAGTGGAGAAGGAGATGGTAGTTTAAGGATAGCTGGACAAGTTCATGCTGTTCAGGCTTTAGTACAGGTAAGCAACAACTTAAAAACACACTGACATCTGTAGTTTGTTGCTTCTGTCTACTTCTTTTATCACTTGTACCTTTTTACTCTCTTGCCTTTTACCCACATCCCCCTTTTGTTTGAATCATGTCTTTGCTGAAGTAGGGAGTGTCTTTTAGACCTGACCAATTGTTAAATACTCATAGTTTGTAAGATGAAACTTTATTTGGAGCCAGAATTTTTAACCAATTAAAAATGTGATACCGTTTATCTGTAGACCAGGAAGACCTATGCTGGCTTAGAATGCAGTCTTTCTTTTTAATCTGCTGGTTTTTGTCAGCGATTGTAATCACTCTTTAAGCATTATTAGCAAAAAGCAAAGATTTGTTTTATGAATCAGATTGAGACTGAAGCAAATTGGGAATCCAGCCTCATCTCATCCAGTTCAAGTTCTCCAGCATTTGTTTTCTGGTCTTATCTGTGTCCAAAGCTCTGTTATACCCTATGGACATAGAAAAATGGTAACTTCTTTGTTACCTATTCCTTACCCAGTGTGGAAAATGATAGAGGGGCCGAGTATGGGAAATCGTGGAATGAGACAGGTTAAAAATTTGAGCTTTTTAAAGTCATATTTTCGCCAGGCTCGGTGTCTCAACCTGTAACCCTAGCACTTTGGGAGGCCGAGGCAAGTGGACTGCCTGAGCCCGCGGGTTCGAGACCAGCCTGGGCAACTTGGCAAGACCTCGTTTCTACAATAAATAAAAAAAAATTAGCTGGGCGTGGTAGCGCACGGCTGTAGTTTCAGTTACTTGGAAGACTGAGGTAGAAGGATCACTGGAGCCCAGCAGGTTGAGGTTGCAGTCGCCGGGAGCGTGCAGCTGCACTTCAGTCTGGGCAACAGAGTGAGACTCCAACTCAAAAAATAAATAAATAAATAAAAATAAAGTCGTATTTCCCATTATCTTTCTCTAGTATGTCAATTGAGTGTTGACCATAGGTAAGGAGTTATCCTTAAGCTTTTCTGGGATTCAGAATACTCGGTCGGAATAGCCTTGAAATTATAGTCCTTAGTTATTTACAGTATAAAATTAAATCTGAAGCCAGTGATAAATTGTTGTTACTTATCAATAGCAGTAATATGAAACAGCAGCATGAATTTACCAACAGTAATTTGTAATTGTAGACTATTTTTGATCTTTAGATATCAATTAGTGACTCATTAATGCTAAAAACATTAAAAAATTTCTAATACCTCCATTGGTTTTGTAGATCCTGTTGACATTTATTTTTCTGCTAAAAGAAGAATTTCTTTCCTACATAATTTATTGTTGTTTTTAAGCTTTTTATTTTGAAATGATTATAGGAAGTTATAGTAGTATAAAGAATCCCATTTACCCTTTATGTAACTTACTGTAAGGGTGAAATCTTTTATAACTGTAGTACAGTATCAAAACCAAGAAGTTGACATTGGCACATTACTGTTAGCTAGGCTTCAGACCTTATTCAGTTTTGCCATTTTTAAACTGCATTTATTTATGTGTGTATGTAACATACATGCTCTTATGAAATTTTATTGCATGTGTAAATTCATATGCTCACTGTTATATTAAGGTGTAGAACCATCATCACATAAGAATTCCCTTGTCCTACCTGCCCCCAGCGTACCCGCCCTTTCTGTCTCCTAGCTTACCACTAATCTGTTCTTCATGTCCAGTTTTATCTTTTTGAGACTGTTATGTAAATGGAATTCTACAATATGTAACATTTTCAGATAGACTTTTTTCACTAAGCATATACCCTTGAGGTCTATCCAGGTTTGTTGCATGTATCTTTATTGCTATGGTTTACCAGAGTTTTTCAGTCATTCTGGCCCCTGCCTTTTAAAAATTGACTTTTGTGCAAATGGATAAAAACATACCATCAATGGCCTCAGGAGTTGTTTTTGAAGAGATAGATGATTGATCTGCATTATTCACATAGTAGGACTTAATTTACAGAAGCTACCCCCACACACTAGGAGACCCCTGTTTGTGAGTTGTTAATTTAGGGATAGTCTCATTTTCCTATGGTGTCTGATTGACCTGGGAACATCAATTCCAGTATTATTCTTTTTCATTAAGTGTTAGAGAAGCTGCTTGTCCTCTAGGGACTCTTGTATCATGTCTGGCTTCCATTTACCTGCTATAGTTTTTGGTTTGTTTTTTTTTTTTGAGTTGGAGTCTCACTCTGTTGGCCACTGCAGCCTCGACTTGCTGGGCTCCGGCGATCCTTCTGCCTCAGCCTTCCAAGTAGCTGGAACTACAGGCGCGCACTCCCACTCCCGGCTAATTTTTTGATATATTGTAGAGATGAGGTCTCGCCAAGTTGCCCAGGTGGGTCTCGAACCCGCGGGCTCAGGCCATCCACTCACCTCAGCTTCCCAAAGCGTGGGATTACAGGCTGAGCCACCAAGCCCGGCTGCTATGGTTTTTAATCAGTCTAAAGTTTTTATTTTTAGATTGTGATACCTTTTGTGTGATGGGTCCTGTTATTTTCATTTTAGAAAACTGTGCTGCCTTGTACTCACCAGTTATTTTAAATATCAAGAAATGGCTCTTAATTCTAGTATTCAAAGATTGTGGAAAAATTCACATTCAAATATATATCCTTTATACTACTGATAAATCTTAAACCAGTAATTTTCAAACTAGATAGTTTTGATTACTGCCATGAGTTTTACTCTTTATAGCTGTTCTCCTTCTCTTAACTACTTTGAAAAATAGATTTGTTTACTTTAAAAATAAATAATTCACATACATAGTAAAAACAAATCAGTTTCAAAAAGGTTTATAATCCATAGTCTGTTTCCTAGAAAGTTACTATTTGTAATACTTTAATGTCTGTCCTGAGAAGTTAGTATTTATGTATGTATCACAATAAATGTGCAGTGGTTTTTACATAAACAGAATCTTACTATACATAGTGATTAGTGTATGCTGCTTTTTGCTTACTTTGTATTTATGAGTTTATTTATTTATTTTTGAGTTGAAGTCACAGTGCTGTGACATGATCATGGTCATTGCATCCTCGACCTGCTAGGCTCAGGTGATCTTTCCGCCTCAGCTTTCCAAATAGCTAGGCCCATAGGCACATGCCACCTCACCCAGCTAAATTTTTAATTAATTGTAGAGATGAGGTCTTACCACACTGCCCAGGCCAGTCTCAAACCCCTGGGCTCAGGCAATCCCAAAGTGTTGGGATTACAGGCATGAGCCACCGTGCCCAGCTTCATAAACTTTTTATATCAGCACATAGGTTTTTCTAGTTCTTTGTAATGACTGCAAACCATTCAGTGGTTTATTTAACCAGTCCTCTACTGATATACTTTGCTTTGTGGTTTTTTGTTTTTGTTTTTTTGTTTTTATGGCTTTCTTTTGATACAGAAGTTACAGAAATAAGTACTTAGTACCTAAATCTTGAGCCATACTTTTGAAAGTATTTCTGTGGAGTAGTTTCTAAGCTTAGAAATTGTGTCAGAATATAGGATGCTGTATTTAAATTGATACGTTCAACTCTTCCCACCCTCATCACAAAACACATACTTCTTCTGCCCTGGAGTACTTGTCCCCAAAACTGTGTGAGTCCTATTTCTTCATTCTCTTGCCATCATTTTTGCCAGTTGAACAGGTTCTTAGACACTGTTTGTCATTTAATGGCATTTTTTACATGTCCAGAAACAGTAATGGACAACTCTTGTTATTTTTCCAAAGCCCTTGCTAATTTTGTAGCTACTTCTTTTGGCCTGCCTGCCTGCCTTCCCTTCCCGTTTCCCCCTTCCTCCCCTTCCGCCCTTCCTTCTTTCCCCCATCCCCTCCCTAAAAATTAGCCCAGCTAATTTCTTGATTTATTGTAGAGATGAGGTCTCGCCTAGTTGCCCAGGCTGGTCTTAAACCCCTGGGCTCAATCTTCTTGCCTCTACCTCCCAAAGTGCTGGGATTGCAGGTGTGAGTCCAGCCGAAAAGCTTAAATTTTAATTTGCCAAGAATATTATATACATTCTCTTTCAAGTTTGTGTGTCCTCTTCTTTATACTCAGCAAGTTTTTGAGGTCTGCTTAGCATTTGATGTTCAGGTAGTTCTTTCTAATAACTTGGAGCATTTCTCAAATCATGTCAGTGAGTATATTCAGTGCTTTCTATGTGTTCAGCACTGTACTAGCATAGGGAAAATAAAGTGAAGCCAAGGAGTTTAATGTATTCCATTTTGACTTATAATTTTCACTGCATACTTCCATTGTTTAAAAAAAAAAAAAAAAAAAACTAAAAATGTTAATTGAGATTTGGTTCCAAGACCTTTTTTTTTTACTTTTACTGATAATCTTTTAAAATTTCTTTGAAAGAACTCATATTCCTTTCCCCCAATAACTTCTTTTAGTCAATATCCTTCCTTCCAGTTAATCAATCCAGTCTGCCTGTTTTTTTAAAATTAAGTTTTGTGTTTTTTGCATGTTAGTAGATTACTTGACTGAATCCCAGCAATATTTATACTTTTGTTTTGGCTTTCACCAGGATATAGAGAAAAAGTTTTTACGTATATTCTTTTTAGGAGACAGCCTTCTTCTTAGAGTTAGTAATATATTTTAAAGCAGTCAGAACCTTGTATTTGGGTATAGGCATGTTGGTAGGTGATCTCTTTTTAATGATCTTCAAAAATAATTTTTATCAGCTATTTCTTGAGCGAGAACGAGCAGCCCAGTTGGCAGAAAGTAAAACAGATGAGTTGATCAAAGATGCTCCAACCACTCAGCATGATAAGAGTGGAGAGTGGCAGGAAACCAGTGGAGAAATACAGTGGGTATCAACAGAAAAGACTGATGGTACAGAAGAGAAACATAAGAAGGAGGAGGATGATGAAGAACTTGACCTCAATAAAGGTATATTCATTTTGAATAGTGTATTCAAATTGAGAATGATGGTTTGATTTTGTTTTTTTCTTGAAACCATTTTAATTCACAGATTGTTTTAATCTATCTAGGACCTCTCTAGTTCAATCCAAACAAGCTTTAATACTTGAGCACAGGTGATGTCAGTGGCAGGTATGCTAGTGATGGAAAAGATTCTGTTTGTCAAGTCTTTTTTTTTCTGGGCCCTCCTTGTTTTATGCAACTGTGAAGAGAAGCAGCCACACAATATGGTTTTTTCAGTTTTGAATTTTTGAAATTGTTTTATCAGCTTACTTTAAACCAACATCTTCTTACAGTAATAATTCTCAATGGATAAGTGCTAGTTGCCAGACACAGTAAGAAATATACTGGAAGTAATCTTTATTGATCAAACCTTTATTAAGTGTTTACTGTTGTCAGGAATTGTGGCATTTATATTGTTGTTCATACAAGTTGAGCAAAATAACCGTTTTTGTAACTTTATGTCACTAAAGTTATGATATTTAAATTCAGTTAGCCCTTTATATTCATATCTGTGGATTCTGCATATACAAAGTCAGCTAACTGAAAATAAAAAATATTTAGGGAGGGAAAAGTAAAAAATAGCAATGTGACAGTAAAAAATAACACAGGTTTAAAAATAATCCAGTAAATCAGCTATTTACATAATATTTACATTGTATTGAGCATTTTAAATAATCTGGAGATTAAAGATTTAAAGTATACCAGAGAATGTATGTAGGTTATATTCAAATATAACATTATTTATGATAAGGACTTGAGCATTCTTGGATTTTGATATCAGAGAGGTGTTGGTTGGCATCCTGGAACCAGCCCCCACGGATATAGAGGGACCACTGTTACATGTTCAGACTCACCTAGCTAGGGAGCAGGCCCCAGCAATTTATCATTTTGAGCCTGTTCTCTTTCTATTAATTCCTCTTCAAATCTAATACCAATAATTCTGATATGGTAGGAACTTTCTGTTCATTTTACATTTTTTTTTTTGCTGGGTTTTGATGGGTTTCTTTGTCATAATGATATGTTTGGTTGTTTAGCAGTTTGTTTTTAAATTACAGCTTTATTAAGATGAATTCACATACTATAAAATGCATTCTTTTTAAAATTAATAATTGTCATTAGTTCTTCACAAGAATTAGACGGTGTGCAGTCATCACCACCATCTAATTCCAAATATTTTTAATCACCCCTAAAGGAACCCCGTACTTATTAGCAGCCATTGCCCTTATTTTCCCCTCACTGGCAACCACTAATCTACTTTCCGTTTCTTGAATTTGCCTATTCTGGACATTTCATATATACAATATGTGACCTTTTGTGACTGGTTTCTTTCAATCTGCAGAATGTTTTCAAGGTTCATCCATGATGCAACATGTGTTAGTACTGTATTTCTTATTATAGCCATTATAGTCCATATAATAGTATTGTTATACTACATTTTGTTTATCCATTTTTCCGTATATGGACATTTGGGTTGTTTCTACTTTTTAGCTATTATGAATGATGCTACAGTGAACAATTATGTGCACTTTTTTAAGTAAACATTTGGGGGGGGACACAAAGATATCTGGAATTTATTTGTTAAAAATTGTGTATTTATTCTTACATGTTTAAACTTCGGTCACCTTCAAAGTACTCTTTGATACAATACACCCATTGAGACACTTTTTCCACTGCTCCACACAGCTTTTGAACTCGTCAATTTTGATGCTTTTTAGTGATTCTGCCATCTTTTGTTTCACGTCTTCCACATTGGGGAATCAAAAAAAAGTTGCTCGGGGCGAGATTGGGTGAATAGGGAGGATGGCATAGGGGTCATGCTGTTTTTGGTCAAAAACTACTGAACACTCAGGGCAGTGTGGGTAGATGCGCTCATAAATCGCCCATCATGAAATGGGCAACTGCGTTGAAAGAATCTCCAGAAAAATTCACTGAAGCTGAATGCAGCTTCTTATAACAATGCTAGTTGGTATACTGATGCCAGTGAGTTCCTAGAACACTTAGGGGAAGCCTGTATTATAAGGGGCTTGCTCTCCAAAAGATAATTCCGGGCTTTTTTGGGTTCCCCCCTTGTATATGAGGGTTCCACGTTGTCTTTTTTTTCAGTTATCCTAGTGGGTGTGAAGTGATCTCATGATATCTTGATTTGCAGTTTCCTGATAACTAATGATGTTGAACATCTTTTCATGTGCTTACTGGCCATTTGTATATCTTCATTAAAGAAATGGCTCTTCATGTCCTTTGCCCAGTTTTTAATTGGATTGTTTGGCTTCTTGTTGTTGAGCTGTAAGAATTCTTTATATATTCTGGATACTTGTCCCTTATGACATACAGAATTTACAAGTATATTCTTCTATTCTGTTTGTTGTCTTTTCATTTTGTTAATGATGTCCTTTGCAACACAGAAGATTTAACTAAGTGGTTTATGGTTTATAGGTACCTATTATATTTTCTATTAATATTAATCTGTGAATATACAGTTTTTCTAGCACCATTTGTTGATGTTTAACAGTTTTGGAGAAAAGATAACTAACAGAATAATTGATTTTGTGAAGTTTGTGCTAATTGATATACTGTTATAATTCTTAAACATTCTCAGCCCTTCAGCATGCTGGCAAACACATGGAGGATTGCATCGTGGCCTCCTACACAGCACTACTTCTCGGGTGTCTCTGCCAGGAAAGTCCAGTAAGTAAATAGTTATGTTTTATATATCTTTAAAATATTCTAGTGAAACAGCTTCATACTATTACCTATTTCACTTATTTATTTAATATTTCTCCATTTATATCTACTTTATTTCAGAAAGGTCATTGACTGGTTATAGGATTGTTTAAACAGTTTCTTTCCTACGGAAGAAAAGTGACAAGAAAATGTCTTAACATTTCCAGTAGTTGTCTTTAAATTACATAGCTTTAAGTAAAAACCTTACTTAGTAAAGTCTATATTGGAAAGAGAATAAACTTGTCTAGGGTTTTTTTAAAACATATTAGACAGGGTTTTTCGCTTTTTTTTTTTTTTTCTTGAGTTGGAGTTTCACTCTATTACCCAGGCTGGAGTGCAATGGCACACCCCGGCCACTGCAGCCTCAACCTGCTGGACTCCAGCCATCCTTCTGCCTCAGCCTTCCAAGTAGCCAAAACTACAGGCGCACACTACCATGCCCGGCTAATTTTATGATTTATTGTAGAAATGAGGTCTCGCCAAGTTGCCCAGGCGGCTTAGGCAATCCACTCACCTTGGCCTCCCAAAGCACTAGGATTACAGGATGGGCCACTGAGCCCGGCCAGTTTTTTCGCTTTTAATACAGGTTTTACTAAGTAACATTTGGAGTGAAATAAATTGGTTTTCACTTTTTAAAAGTGAATTGTTAGTCTGTATAGCTTTATTAGAACTGATGTGCCTTTCAGAGCTAGGCTGTTTAAGATACAAGAAAAAGCAAATGTAAAAAACAAGCTGTTCAGAGTGCTTTTAATCTCATGAAGAAAGAAGATTTATTTACATGAAATTAAGTTAAAATTGCATTTTCTTTCTTTTATTTTATTATAGAGTTGTGGGGTACAAGTGAGGATTAACTACATAAGCAGGTTGCATGCGGGTGAAGTTTAGGCTTCTGACTGGCCCTCACTACCCTAGATACTGGGCCAGGTACCCTTTGTGTTGTTTCATGCCCCACATCCTTCTCCCACCCTCTCTCCCGTTGCAGTGCCTAGTGACTGGCAGTCTCCCTTTTGATAATGTGACTAATGTTTAGAGCCCACGTGCGAGTGAGAACACAAAATAGCCTATCATATTAAAAATTTTCAAATATTTGTTGAGCTTTTCAAGTTATGTCCCAAGTTAGGAGTACTTTATTAGGTCTGAAGGGTAGCTGCTGTTTGGTGGATGAATTCATTCAGATTCCTTTGGTCGTACCAAAAGAATGGATAGTATAAAACCTACACTCGGCTGGCTTAAACAAGATAGCAAAGTCTAATTTGGGTTATTTCAGTGCCTCAAAGATATCACGAGGGACTCATATCATTTCTGTCTTTAAACTGCTGTCCTCCACATGTTGTCTTGTCCTCAAGTTGAATAATGTCTAGCAGTAGTAGGTGCCTCTTCCTGTATGTTTCTCTTCCCCCTGTGATTCCACACCACTTCCCATGTCTTATCAAGTAGACTTCCCCCTTAATCTTGGCCTGCACTGGGTCGCATGTTTTTGTCTGAATCAGTCACTGGCCAGGAAAATGGAATTACTGTGAGTGGATGGTTATTGGGGCAGTCTGCTGCCATGGGAAAAAGAAAGATGAGGAGTAAAACAGTATATGAAGGGGATGGCAGAGTCATTGTGAGTGTTCCTGTTAAAATGGGGGACTCAGGTGTATTTTTTTTAATTTTTAATTTTGAAGATGTGGGGTACAATTCAGGGTTAGGTATACAAATGTTCATTAGGCAGGTACCCCTGTTGATGACAGGTGTATATTTTAAATTGGAAAGTCCAGTAGTAGAGCCAGATTTTAAAATGAAGGGGAGACTTTTCCCTTAGGAGCAAGGGCATTAGGGGGCAAGAAAGATGAGAGATCTGTAGCAGGAAGGGTCAGCTTTAGTAGGAAGCAAGGACCATCTCTCTTTTTGAAGCTAGAGGATTGGAGGAAGGAAAGAGTAATGATAAGCTACTCAGGAGGCTGAGGCAGGAGGATTGTTGGACTCCCGGCATTCGAGGTTGCAATAAGCCATGATTGTACCACTGTACTCCACCCTGGGAGACAGAGTGACACCTCAACTCTAAATAAATAAAAAACAGTGTAAATGAATGGTTTCATTTGGGGGTAACTCATGCTGGCATACTTTCTTTTGTGTTCTTTTAGGTAAACCTTCTTAGAAGAACTTTTTTTTTCTTACTGAAGTTTTTAAAGCATTTTTTAAATATAATGAAATAGAACAGTTTTTTAAAGCAGGTCATATAATATTTTTCCAGTCATATAATATTTTTCCTTATAATAGATTGGTTTATATATAGTTTAACTGCTTCTTGCTAATAGTGAAGGGAAATACCTTGTTGTCTTCTCTTGGTATTATATGAGAATCATAGATGAGGTTAGAGTACCTTTGGAAAAATCTAGTTAATTCCTGTCCTACACAGTTAGTTTGAATTCACTTGTGAAGCTTGCAAAAAGTTTTTTGATATTTTTATTTCATGAGCAGCTTTATGAATACATTCTCAAGTATAACATCCCCCCCCACAAATTCAATAGTTATTCCATGCCCTTTTCTTTGCATTTATAAAAGTAAATATGCACACTTCGTAGCCTTTGGCAGCTTTACTTTTTTCCTTTGTTTCTGAGGATGAGGAAGTAGGAAATGGACTGCGGAGTGAATGTGAAAAGAAATAATTAAGGCGATCCAAGGGTCTTGTAGGGTTTTGCAACAGGATGTGTGCCAAGACTAACAGCACTATACAAACTAGTCTCATGTTTTCTGTCAGCTGACCAATATTTCTTTGATATGTTTCCTCAGATCAATGTAACCACTGTGCGGGAATATCTGCCAGAAGGAGACTTTTCAATCATGACAGAGATGTTAAAAAAATTTTTGAGCTTCATGAATCTTACTGTAAGTAGCTTTTACTGCAGTTTATGTGGTTTTAAGTATAATACATTGACAGTAGAAATAAAACTACCCTTAGTGAGTGATAGCAGTGGTTAATTTTAATTAATATTAATTATTAATTTCAATAAATTAACAAGTATTAACCCCATTGTATTCAGAGACATTTTGTGATCACCTACCAGCAACTTGACTGCACTTTTTTGTTCATAGAACAGTTGTTGTTTGAGAAACAGTTATGAAACACACAAAACCCTTTATAGATTTAATTTCACAACATTGCAGCTTTTTCTTATGTCAGTTATTGTTCAGACCACTGGTTATACTTATTTTATTTTTATCATTTGGGCCTGAATACAGGCTTTCCAGGATCTGTTTTCATTAATACTTTTTTTAAATACCTTTCAGGTAGTTACATCATGTTTCTTCTTTGGATTTGTACAACTTGAAGTTTCATATTAAATAGTATAGCTTTGGGACCAATTATTTTATCGTAATGATATTTGACTTAAAATGGAATTTTTGACATTGAGGAACTTATTCATGACAAAAAATCAAAATTTTATATCTTATATCAGGGGTTCCCAACCCCTGGGCTACAGACCAGTCCTCAGCCTGTTAGGAACTGGGCTGCACAGCAGAAGGTGAGCAGTGGGCAAGCAGAGCTCTGCCTTTGGTCAGATCAGCAGTGGCATTAGGTTCTCATAGGAGTGCAAACCCTATTGTGAATTACACACGTGAGGGATCTAGGTTGTGCATCCATGAAACCAGTTCCTGATGCCAAAAAGTTTGGGGACTGCTGTTTTATGTGTTTCTAATATGTGGTAACATGCAAAACAATCATATGCATTGCAGGTTCTTTGATACATTTTGTGTAATATATTTGATGTCTTCCACCTGGTGTTTTTCTTTTTGAGCAGATAATACAGTTTCGTTTTCTTCCTCCCACATTAATAATACATCATTTATTGTCCAGTCTATGCACCACTGTGAAAGCACTTCACACATTCTCTTTCTATGTAACTTCATACATTCCATATAACTTTTCTGTATATTTCGTTTTTTTTTTTTTTTTTTTTGAGTTGGAGTCTCACTGTCGCCCAGACTGGAGTGCAGTGGCCGTTCCCGGCCACCGCAGCCTCGACCTACTGGGCTTCGGCGATCCTTCCACCTCAGCCTTCCGAGTAGCCAGAATTACAGGCGTGCGCTACCATGCCCGGCTGATTTTTTTGGTTTATTGTAGAGATGAGGTCTCGCCAAGTTGCCCAGGCGGGTCTCGAACCCGCAGGCTCAGGCCATCCACTCACCTCAGCCTCCCAAAAGCGCGGGATTACAGGCTGAGCCACCGAGCCCGGCTTGTATATTTCTATATAACTTCGTACATTCTCTTTCTGTATAATACCAGCTGATTTTTAAAATGTGTATTTCAGTATATATTCCATCTCAGTATATATTTGCTTTTTTGTGTAATTAAAATGGAAAATTTCAAGGAAACATACATTTTTTTAAAAATGTGTGCCTGTGCAAGTTTGTCCTGTATAATCACCAGCAATCTCTATGTCTCCTGAGAAGAGGGGACATTCAGATGGTTTGCTAGATTTACAATGCTCCCTCAGAGGGGACATTCGAGTGCAAAGGGTTAATTTTAATAATTGTGTTCTATTTCTTCAATATAATTTTTGCATTATATGGCAAAATACTTCATTATCATAACCACAGTTAAATCTTACTGCAGTTTGGTTTGTAGCATTCAGCTTTTGTAAACCTAAAGGAGTTAAACTTTGATTTAATATTTTAAAAATTATGTTAAATATTAACTGTTGCTTCCTTCTCCCTTCACCCCCTTTTCAGTGTGCTGTTGGAACAACAGGCCAGAAATCTATCTCTAGAGTGATTGAATATTTGGAACATTGCTAGCTGCTTTACCTTTGCTTCAGGTGCTCAGTAATGCTGGAGCTATCCTTAGACAAAGAAAAGTCATGAAAGAAGTCCTTGAAGATATACCAGGAACATTCATCAGTATCATTCGTGTTTGGATTTTTAAGACCACCTGATTTCTTCGTCATGCATTCTGCATTTGCTAAATGACAGTTACTACATCAATCTGCAACTATCAAAAATGAGGGAAAAGGTTCAGGCTGTTAACAATTCCATGCAGTATTTAAATACATTTACTTTGGCAGAGTTTATATCCTCCCCTTGTTTTCTTGCTTTATTCTGGGCAAGTTTTAAGGGGAGAGTTTGTGCTGCTGTTAGTGCAACTGCTGTGTATGTTGAGCCACTGTTGTCATGCCAGCCAGGTGCAAAGGCAGCTTAGCTACTGAGGTATCGAATGTTCTGAGGACATTCTAGACAACAGCTTAGTTCCTTTTTCAGGCTCATTTGCTTTTGCTTTTTTGTTGAATGATTCCAATCGTAAATAAAGCTTTTAATAATTTTGTGAATTTTTTGGTTGTTGTTCCCTGAACTACTGTCTATATTTAGAATTAGATGGAATCCAAAGATACAAGGGATTAATAGTATATTTTTTTATTCTTGATTAGGTTTGGGTTATTGAACTATTTTTCACTTTTGAGACCATGATCATATTCGATATCATACCATAATAATGTGTCATTAACTATAGACACAAGAAAACAAGTAACAGTTTGAGGGAATATTATATAAGATGATGTGCCCTGTTAAAGGAGTAAGCAAAATAGACAAACCCAGGGTAGTTTACACTTATAATGCTAGGGAGGCTCTTGGAACATTATTAAGTTTTGAGGGAGGGCTCTCTAGATATATTTTCTAATGTTCAATACAATAAATATAAGGAAGCTAAAACACCAATGTGGAATTCATGTTTCCAGATAACGTGTATATTCTTCTATAGAGTGACAGGATCAATTGCATAAGCGCAAAGCCTTAAATTGCTGGTTTAGAGAAGACCCTTTTTTCATTCAGATTCTTTGTTCATAGAACAGTTGTTGTTTGAGAAACAGTTATGGAACACACAAAACCTTTTATAGATTTAATTTCACAACATGGCAAATTTTTCTTGTGTTAGTTACTGTTCAGACCACTGGTTATACTTATTTTTTCATTTTTATCAGTTTGGCCTGAATACAGGCTTTCCAGAGATCTGTTTCATTAATACTTTTAAAAACCTTTCAGGTAGTTACATCATGTTTCTTCATTGGATTTGTAAAACTTGAAGCCATAAAAATATTAGTTTGGTGTGTATTGGGGAAAATAGCTAAAAGTCTAATTTTTACCCATTTAGACTTTGTTATTTCCTTGTATAAAGTGACAAATCGGGGCTCTTGTATCAGTGCCAGCTGTAATGTTTTTTAATGCAGTGGCTGCCTTCTATTGTCTTCCTATTTTTGATAATGCAGATTGTTGGGAAATCTATGAGGAAGTAACTGATTCCAGGCAAATTGTTTTCTTCTTCCTTCTACCCACCCCAACCCCTACCCATCACCTTTTAAGAACATAGTATGCCAGTGTAACATGGGAACGATGGAGACTGTATTTGCCCTGAGTATAAAATCTAGCTTAGCAAACTATTTTAAAAGTATATTGGTAAATGATACCCATAAAATTAAATTAGTTAGATATGTTCTTTAATTATTTTAAAATACATTGATATTTATTAATCATCGGATTTAGGAAAAAGAACATTTTTGGTAAAACTGACTTGTGACAGATGGTAAGGAATATTTTAAAACATTTGGTTGAGAACAATCAGGGCGAACTACATTTTTCTGTTACACTGGTAATCATTTGAGAATTGATTTACCTCAGTGTTTAACAGTTTTTTTGTTTTGTTTTGTTTTTTAAATAATAACTAATTGTCAAGCACTGATAGAGATGCAGATTTTGGTGGGGGGAGGTGGTGCAGGAGATATCACCTCACCAACTGCAGTGCATTTGTGTGTAACCCTCAGAGAACTCTGCATTTTAGGGTACTTGAGGCTGACTTGCAAATTAACTAAAGTTTTAAAGTAACCTTTTTTTCCATTGTAAATATTTCTGTAAATACTACCAATTGGAAATTAGAACAGTAGAGTACTTTTCTGAATCCAATCCTATTTTTATTTTATACAGTATTTCTCAGCTGTGATCTTTGGAGCAAAAGCCAACGGCAGGAAAAAATAGTTTGTACCAGTTTCATGAAGTATGTCTTTGGGTTTTTGTAAATAATTTTAACTCAAATAAAATTGCTACTTTCAATACACATGTTGTCGTTAACATAAGTCTATTGACCCTATTTTGGAGAAGTCTCATGAATTTGAGATAGCTGACTGTAATGGGAAACACACAGAGTCACTTAAGTGAATTTCCATTTTAAACATACACATAAAACAGCTAATCGACTTTAGTTAAATATTTTATTACTTAGTTCTCCATGTTTTTAATAATACTCATCTGAATATAATTTAAACTCAGCAATTCAGGTCAATTTAGGACTCGATTTTCAGTTACACAGTTTGACTCTTTGGTATATTTGTTGTACTTACTGTGCTGCTTTAGGTCTTTTTGCCCCTCTGAATACGACTTAAAATTTCTTTGCTTCTGAAGTTTTATAACTGCTTTTTATTTTTTCTGTTTTCTTACTTGTCACCCTTTAATCCTCTTGCATTTACCACAAGTCTACCTCTCCTTAGGGACCTCTTCTAGGAGCTTCCATCCTCTCTCTCCACTTACACATAGTATAAGTGTAAGTGTGGCTTAAGGATGCACAGTGTGGATAGCGAAAGACCTAAATCACATATAAATTCTGAATTCTGTTTCTGATACTTTTTTACTGACTTGGAGCATAGTCTTGAACTAAGTCTTGTTTCCTCTACTGAAAAATGGGGATAGTACCTTATACTTGTAAAGATTAAGTAAGTATAGGTGAAACATTAGCGCAATGCTGTAAACTTGGTGAGGTCTTGGTAAATGGTAGCTCTGACCATTAAACCATTTTGCTATTTTCACTCTTTGGGGAAGTGAAGATGTTCTAAACAATGGAGTAGAATACTGACTATTAAGGACACCTCTGATGATGCTGTTTTATATCACTGAGGTTGGTGAGGTCTGTGTTACTTTAACAGCACCTCTCTGACATTTCTGTTTCCAAAATTAGTCTTATTGATATCTTGAAAATGACTAATTAGGCAGGGGAAACCAAACAAACTTAGCTGATCCTTAAAATGTTGCAATATGTCTGGTTTTTTTCTTAAATTAGAAGAAAGGATCAAAAGAGGTTTGCACAATTCACTATCAGTTAATGGTCACCTGATATTGGATGTGTAGGTGAATAACTTCATGTATAATGTCTTTGAACAAAAAATTTGAGTGAATACTGAATGTTTTGGTCAAACCTCTTCTCTCTGTAACCTGTGTGTGTATGTGCAGTTTGAATACTCCAAATGCTATGTACTATGTAAGGAGCAAATACACATAACTACATCTGTATACTGCCTAGTTTTTAGTTGTCTTTAAAAACCTTTCTGCTATCCAGAATTGCAGAGAGTGTAGATAAATAAAATTATCCTATTGCAAGGTTCGCTTAATGCGTTAGACTGTTGTAAAGATGCATATTATCCCTAGAGCAACCAGTAAAAATAATAGAGGGAGAACTAGAGTTGCTGAAAGAATCAAAATGAGCACTAAAAACTTTTTTATTATACCAAAGGAAGGCGGGGGAGGATTAAGAGTAACAAAACCAGCAAAAGTAGAAAACAGCAAGGATATATATGCATGGATGTCTGCTAAATCTAGCAATATCAATAATTATGTTAAATGTAAGCACTCCAATTAAAGGCAGAGATTGTCAAACTAAATAACCAAGAGACACTCCCTAAATACAAATATACAAATAGTGTAAAAGTATGGGAAAAGATGTACTATACAAGCACTATTCACAAGGTGGGAGTGGCTATAATATCACAATACTGGCTTTTAGACAAGAGACTTACCAGATGTGTTGCAGGGGAGGGAGTCTGTGAAGAAGAAATAACAATTATGTCTACACATCTAATACCTGATAAAATTTTTACAATACTGACAAAGTCACAGTCACAGTTTAATATTTTAGTACTCTCAGGAATTAATAGGATATATTTTTTAAAAATCTGTAAGGCTAGAGATTTGTGGGATGCATCTAAAACAGTGCTTAGAGGGAAATTAAGGATTAAAACCAGTTATCTTAATTTCTGCCTGAAGAAGCTGAAAAACCCAAAGTAAATTGAAGGAAAGGAAAATAAGAGCAGAAATAAATAAAGTAAAAAAAGCAATGTAGAAATGTTAACAAAGCGAAAAGTTGTTGCTTCGAAACGTTAAAACTTACAAACTCCGCTGGCATGGTGACTCACTCCAGTAATCCCGGCACTTACGTGAGAGTATCACTTGAGACCAAGAGTTTGAGACCAGCCTGGGCAACGCATAAGTATTTTTTTTGAAAAACTAGCTGGGTATGCCCACACAATCCTGTAATCACAGCTACTTGGAAGGCTCCCTTGAGCCCAGGAGTCCTTGGCTGCAGTGAGCTATGATCGTGCCACTGCACTCCAGCCTTGGAGATAGAGCAAAGTCCCGTCCCTGGGGGGGAAATTTTGAAAAACCCTTTTTGATAAAAAGAAAACACAAATTACCAATGTCGGGAATGAAAGATGGAATATTGCTACAGAGTCTACAGACATTAAAAGAATAATGAATTTTATGAATAACAAGCCAATGAGTTTTACAACTGAACACATTTCTTGAGAAACAAAACCCAGACTAATTGAAGAAATAGGAAGCCTAGTTAACTCTGTATCTATAAAAAGCAATTGAATTTATACTTTAAAATCTTCCTACAAACAAAAGTATTGCCCCAGAAGCCTTTATTGGTGTATTGTATAAAACATTTAAGGAAGAATTATATCAATCTTACATAGAAAGCAGAGAAGGGAATACTTTTCAAATCAATGTATGAGGCCTACTCCAATAAAAACAGATCAGAAGGAAAACAAACACTACAGGTCAACATTTTGTAAATATAGATGCAAAATCCTGAACAAAATACTTGAAATTCATTAATATATAAGTATTAAGTCAAGTGTATCAAAGGAGTGCGAGGTTGGTTTACCATCTCTTTAGATACCAAAAAATCATTTTCAAAAGTGCTATAAACACTTATGACTAAAAAATGCAGCAAACAAGAAATAGATGGAAACTAACAATCAGAGCACGTCTGCAAAGCATGTAATTAATCACGATGAGTCACTGAATACTTTCTTCCAAAGATCAAGAAGGCAGAACTATACGATAAAACGCTACTTTTTGTTTCTTTGAGTTAGAATCTTACTCTGAACCAGGCTGGAGTGCAGTGGCACAGATCACAGCTGGCCACAGCCTTACTGGGCTCAGGTGATCCTCCTCAGCTTCCCGAGTAGCTGGGGCTATAGGCATGAGCTACTACGCTCAGCTTGTTTATTTTAAAGTAGAATTGGGCTGGGTATGGTGGCTCATTCCTGTAATCCCAGCATTTTAGGAGGCTGAAGCATGAGGATCCCTTGAGCCCAGGAGTCAAAGACCAGCTTGGGCAACAGAGCAAGACCTCTTCTCTACAAAAAATTAAGAAATTAACCAGGCGTGATGGTGCACACCTGTAGTCCCAGCTTCTGGGGAGGCTGAGAATGGAGGATTGCCTAAGTTCAGGAAGTCAAGGATGTGGTGAGCCATGATCCTGCTACTGCACTCCAGTCAGGGCCACAGAGTGAGACTCAAAATTAAAACAAAACAAAACAATAAAGTAGAATTGACAAGCAGATTCTAAAATTAACATGGAAATGAATGCAGAGGACCTAAATAATAGCCATCTTAAAGAGTAACAAATCTGGAAGATATATAGTATTGAACTCTATAGTTTCACTATAAAACCATAATAGTCATATTGGCATAAGAACAAAAATCAGTACAATAAAGACAGAGCCTAGAAATAGACCTGCACATATTTGATCAACCTAGTTTTGACAGGCACCAAGACAGTTTAATGTATAAATGAAATTATTTTTATTTTTTAGAGACAAGGTCTCACGTTGCACAGGCTGGTCTTGAACCAACCTGGTTTAAAAAAATTTTTTTTAATTTTTTTTGTAAAGATGAGGTCTCACTCTGTTGCCCAGGCTGGTTTCAAACTCCTGGCCTCAAAGCAGTACCGTTTTGGCTTCCTAAAGTGCTGGGATTATAGGCATGAACCGCTGTACCTGGCCTTGAACTCCTGGTTTTAAGCAATCCATTTGCCTTGGCCTCCCAAATTGCTGGGATTACAGGCATGAGCCACCATGCCAGCCTAGAAATGAAAGTACTTTTAACAAATGGTTCTGAAACACATGAATACCCATAGTTTAAAAAAAAGTCCCCCTCTCATGCCAAACACAAAAATTAATTTCATATGGATCAGAGATTTAAATGTAAATCTAAAGTTATAAGACTAGTAAAGCTTGAGAGACTATATTCATGAATTGGGGGATGGCAAAATTTTTTTAGACTTAGACTTATTAGACTATCGAAAGTTTCTGTTCATCTAGGCACCATTAAGAAAATAAAGAGACAGACCTCACTCAGACTGGGAGAAAATATTCACAAATTTTGTGTTTGAAAAAGGGCTTGTCTCCAGAATATATAAGGAACTACAACTCAAAAATTAAACAGTCCAGTTTAAGAATGAGCAAAAATCTTGAACAGGTACTTTACAGAGGATATATGAATATCCAATAAACACATGAAAAAGTGGTCACCATTAGTTATAATGGAAAAGCAACTTTAAATTACAGTGAGATACTACTATATATTCAGTATAATAGTCAATTCAAAAGGTAGGACATCAAATGTTGGCACAAATGAGCAACTGGAACTTTCTTAATGCTGTGGTAGGAATGTAAGATCTACACCACTTTGGAAAAGTTTGGCAGTTCCTTACGATATTAAAGATATCGTAAGGATATCTTTAACCCAGTGGTTCTACCTTGTCCAGGAGAAATGAAAACATTCAATAGACGCACTTGTGAAAAATGTTCATAGTCATTTTATTAACAATAGCTTACTGGAAACAACCCAAATGGAGTGTAATCAACAAGCAATGGATAACATCAACAGGCAATGGATAGACAAATTGATATATTCACATAATAGAGTACTATTTAGTAATAAAGAAGAATGAACTACTCTTTCAATCAACAACATGGATAAATTTAACATTCATAATGCTGAGTGGAAGAAGCAGCTGAATTTTAAAAATACATAAGCTTTTTTTTTTTTTGAGGTATGTCTCATTCTGTCGCCCAGCCTGGAGTGCAGTGGTGCAATCACAGCTCGCCGGCAGCTTCCACCTTCTAGGCTCAGGCAATCCTTCCACCTTAACCTTCCAAGTAGTGGGGGCTATAATTGCGTGCCATCATGCCTGGCTAAGTTTTTGGTTTTTTGTAGAGACAAAGTCTGGTTGTGTTTCTCGGGGCTGGTCTTAAACTCCTAGGCTTGCTCGCGCTCTCCACCCCACCCCACGCTCCAATTCGAGGGTTTAGACAATCCACTCACCTTGGCCTCCCAAACTGCTGGGATTACAGGCTGAGCCACCGAGCCCAGCTCATATGCATCAGTTGACACAAAATTGTATAACAGGCGACAAAATTGTATAACAGGCAAAACTAGTTTAAGGTGAAAACATTCAGTACAATTTATTTAGTACAATTTAACAGTTAAATGAAAAATGTTTATATGTTTAGAAATATAAAAACACATCCTAATAACTCATGGGCTAAAGAAATTATAATGAAAATTTTAAAAAATTAGATCTAAATGATAATGAAAATAAGATACACTAAAAGTCATAGGATACAACAAAACAATACCCAAGGAGAAATACTTAGCCTTAAATGCTTGTATTTGAAAAAAGAAATAACTGAAAATTGTGAAGTACATATTCTCCATATTAAAGATAAAGTAATAAAATAAACTTTTAATAAGTAGAAGGAAAAAAAGTAATAGAAATTTTTTTAATTGGCCAAAAATGGATTATTTGAAAAGTCTAAACTTTGGGGAAAGTGACCAAGAAGGAAGAAATAAAGTATAAATTACAAAATCAAGTATAAAAATCAATACCTGAACACAAAACACTAGAGATTAAAAAGATATTAACTAAATACTCTGAATAAATATATGCTAATGAGTTCAATGACTTAAATAAAGTGAACAAATTCCTAGAGTATTATAGCAAAGAAAAAAAAAAACGGGGCCGGGTGCAGTGGCTCAAGCCAATAAGCCCAGCACTTTGGGAGGCCAAGGCGAGAGGATTGCCTGAGCCCGTGGGTTCGAGACCAGCCTGGGCAACATGGTGAGACCTCGTCTCTACAATAAATTAAAAAATTAGCTGGACGTGGTAGCACATGCCTGTAGTTCCAGCTACTTGGAAGGCTGAGGTGGAAGGATTGCCTGAGCCCAGCAGATCAAGGCTGCAGTGGCCTTGAACGTGCCACTGCACTCCATCCAGGGCGACAGAGTGAGACTCCAACTCAAAAACAAACAAACAAAAAAACCACACACACACAAAGAGAAACAAAAAGTGGAAGAGTTTTCATAACTTTTAAAAAAATTGATCAACGTTTAAAAAATAATCCAAAACACATACTCAAAACCACTTCATGGTTTTGAAAGTTATTTCCACTAAATTTTCTTTTTTTTTTTTTTGAATTGGAGTCTCACTCCGTCGCCCAGACTGGAGTGCAGTGGCCGCTCCCGGCCACCGCAGCCTCGACCTGCGGAGCTCCGGCGAAACTTCCGCTTCAGCCTTCCAAGTAGCTGCAACTACAGGAGCGTGCTACCACGCCCGGCTAATTTTTAATTTATTGTAGAGATGAGGTCTCACCAAGTTGCCCAGGCGGGTCTCGAACCCGCCAGCTCAGGCAATCCACTCACCTCGGCCTTCCAAAGTGCTGGGATTACAGGCTGAGCCACCGAGCCCAGCTCCACTAAATTTTCAAGAAATAAACAATTATTCTGGAGCAATGAAAAAGAGAATTCCCCTAAATATTAAATGAAATCTACATAACATTGATAACAAATCAAGAGACAAGAAGAAAAAGAAAAATTTCAGAGTAATTTCATTCATCATCATAGATACAAGATTCTTTACAAATTGAGTCCAGAAATTTGTAAATATCTAATACACCGAATCCAATCTTTAGATGGGCTATCCAATAAACATATGAAAATTGAATATCACAGAAATGCAATGGTAAATTAACAGGAAAATCAGTAAATGTAACTCATCACATAGAGTAGAGGAAGAAAGCCATGAGATCTCGATGCACAAAAAGCATTTAGTTAAGCTTAAGTCATATTCAAAGATAAATATTAAAAATAAAATAAATTAAGGCTAAGTAAAAGAAAGCCTTTATTTAAAATTTTGGCTGGTCGCAGTTGCTCATGCCTGTAATCCTAGCACTTTGGGATGCCAAGGCGAAAGGATTGCTTGAGCCCAGGAGTTTGAGAACAGCCTTGGCAATATAATGAGACCTTATCTCTAAAAAGAAATTTTTAAAAATTTTCTTGATATTATTAAATTCAAAGATACTCAAAAGAAAAAATTTTTTTTTAGCAAAGTAGGAATAGAAGGGAACTTTCTTGAAACAGTTGAAGTTATCAATTTAAAATAGTCTATCTTAAAGTAAAAGCCTAGAAGCATTTGCTTTAAAATAAGAAACAAAGCAAGGATTTCCAATGTTAGTACTTTTATTGGACATCATATTAAAGGTCCTGGCTAATGTCAAAAGACAAGACAAATAATTACAGACATACAATTTTGAAAGGAAAAAACAATCTGAAACTATGTACAGATAGTGATTACTATAGAAAATCTAAATAAATCTGTAGAGAATTTGTTAGAAATAGAAATATAGTTTAGCAATATGACTAGATATAATTTCAGAAAACAGATAACAAGAGTTCATACCAACCTTCTTTAAAAACAAAACATCGAAAGAAATGTATTTTTAAAAAAATCTTAAAATGCACTAAACAGCTATCAGGATAGCAAGACATTTCTTGGTCTAATTGGGAGAAAACAAGAAGGAAGAACCCAGCACTCACAGTCACTGTTGCCCTGAGGAATTTGCTACTCCAGAGGAAAGAGCAGTGAAACTTTAAGGCAAAAAGCATTTCTAGTCATAAACATTGTTATTCCTAATAATAAAATGGTCTATTCACCAGGAAGACATAAAAATTAAATTGTTTTCACCTAATAATATAGCCTTAAGTTATATATAGCAATAAATTCCAAATTCTAATGATAACTAAACTGACAAGCTGTACTTTATCAAAATCAAGAACTTCTGTTCTTAGGCTGGGTTTAGTGGTTCATGCGTGTAATCTCAGCACTTTGGGAGGCTGAGGCAGGAGGATTGTTTGAGCCCAGGAGTTCCAGACCAGCCTTGGCAACATAGCAAGATCTCACATCTACAAAAAAATAAAAAATTAGCCAGTTGTGGTGACGCACGTCTGTAGTCCCAGCTACTTTGGAGGCTTACACAGGAGGATATATGGGGTACATGTAATATTTTGATACAAGCATAATTGTATGCTTGTATAAGGATCAAATCAGGGTAATTGGAATATCCATCACCTCAAACATTTAGCATTTCTTTGTATTGGGACCATTCCAAATCCACTTCTAGTTATTTTGAAAAATATAATAAATTATTAACTGTAGTCACTCTATATTGTGTTACTGAACACTAGATCTTATTTCTACTAACTGTATTTTTATACCTACTAATCAACCCTTCTTTGTCCCCCCACCCACCTCATCACTACCCTTCTGAGCCTCTGATATAGATACCATTCTACTTTTTACCTCCACGAGATCAATTTTTTTAGCTTCTACATAAGTGAGAAAATGTGACATTTGTCTTTCTGTGCCTGGCTTATTTCATTTAACACATGTTCTTCAGTTACATTCATGTTGTTGCAAAAATGACATGATTTCATTCTTTTTTTATGGCTGAATAATATTTCAATGTGCATATATACTGTATTTTCTTTATCTCTTCACCTGTTGATGGACATTTAGGTTGACTTCATATCTTTGCTATTATGAATAGTGTTAAAATAAGTGTGAGGGTGCTGATATTTGTTCAGTATACTGATTTCCTTTCTTTTGGGTAGATACCCAGCAGTGGGATTGCTGGATCATATAGTAGTTCTATTTTTAGTTTCTGAGGACTCTCCATACTGTTTTCCATAGGGGTGATACTAGTTTATATTCCCACCAAAAGTGAGATGATATCTCATTATGATCTTGATATGCATTTTAGTGACTTTGAGAATTTTTTTCATATACTCTAGCCATTTGTATGTCTTCTTTTTTTTTTTTTTGAGTTGGAGTTTCACTCTGTTGCCCAGGCTGGAGTGCAGTGGCACGCTCACGGCCACTGCAGTCTCGACCTACTGAGCTCAGGCAATCCTTCTGCTTCAGTCTTTCAAGTAGCTGGAACTATAGGCATGCGCCACCATGCTTGGCTAATTTTTTGATTTATTGTAGATATGAGGTCTCACCAAGTTGCCCAGGCTGGTCTCGAACCCATAGGCTCAGGTAATCCTCTCACCTCAGCCTCCCAAAGTGCTGGGATTATAGACGTGAGCTACTGCGCCTGGCCTGTATGTCTTCGTTTGAAGTCTGTTCAGACCTTTTGCCCAAAACCACTTATTTGAGTGTTTTTTTAATTAAATTTTGAGTTCCTTATATATTCCGGTTATTAATCCCTTATCAATTGAATCATTTGCAAATATTGTCTCCCATTCTATAGGTTTCTTCACTTTGTTAATTGTTTTCTTAGCTGTGCAGAAGCTTTTTAGCTCAATGTGGTCCATTTTGTCCATTTTTGCTTTGGTTGCCTATGTGTTTGAGGTTTTACTCAAGAAATCTTTGCCTAGCCCAATGTCCTGAAGCATTTCCCCAATGTTTTCTTCAGTAGTTTCAAGTCTCACACTTAAGTCTTCAATCCATTTTGAGTTGGTTTTTATATGTGTTGAGAGGGATCTAGTTTAATTCTTCTGCATATGGACAGCCAATTTCCCAGCACCATTTGTTGAAGAGACTGTCCTTTCCCCCAATTCATGTTCTTGGCACCTTTGTCAAAATGAAATGATTGTAAATGCACAGATTTATTGGAATTTCATACTTTGCTGGTGGGGAATGTAAAGTGGTACAACCACTTTAGAAAACTATTTGCCAGTTTCTTAAAGAGACATCTTGTATATCACCCATACATTCTATTGCTAGGCACTTACTGAAAGCATATTTTCAAAATACAAAGACTTGCACATGAATGTTCACAGTAGCTTCATTGCCGTAACAGCTTTATTTTAATTACCAAAAACTAGAAATAAATCAACTTTGTTTTTGAATTGAATTTGAATATCCATCAACAGATGAATGGGTAAAGTACTGCAGGTTAGTAAAGTGGACAACTATTTTTATTTATTTTATTTTATTATTATTATTTTTTATTCAGAGTCTCACTCTGTTTGCCCAGGCTGGACTGCAGTGGCATGCTCATGGCCACCACAGCCTCAACCTGCTGGGCTCAGATGCTCTTTCCACCTCAGCCTTCCAAGTATCTAGAACTACAGGTGTGTGCTGCCATGCCTGGCTAATTCTTTAATTTTTTGTGGAGACGAGATCTTGCCAAGTTGCCCAGGCTGGTCTTGACTCTCTGGGCTCAGGTACTGGGATTACAGGAATGAGCCACCAAGCATGGCCTACTGTTTTTATTGTTAAATCTCATTTTTGTAGAGATGGAGGTCTTCCTTTTTTGCCCAGACTGATCTTGAATGCTTGGCTTCAAGTGATGCTCCCACCTTGGCTTCCCAAAGTGCTGGGATTACAGGTGTGAGCCACCATGCCTGGCCCCTACTAATTCTCAGTTAAAAAGAACGGACTTTCAATATATAGAACAGCCTGTATGATTCTCAAATTAGGCTGAGTGAAAGAAGCTAGACAAGAAAGAGTTATGTTGTTTGATTCCATGAATATAAAATTTTTAAAAATGCAACTAACTTTTGCAAACTAACCATAGATAAGGGTTGCCCAGATTCACAAGGGATAGGGAAAAGCTGGAGGGAAGGATACAAAGGGGGATGAAAATTTGGGGGGGTTATGACATGTATGATCATTACCTGGATTGTGGCGATGGTTTCATAGGTGTCTACATATGACAAAACTTATCAATTGTACTATTCAAATATATGCAGTTTGCTGTATGCCAATTATACCTTTATAAATCTGTTAAAAATAATAGTGTTTCTATAAAGAAAACACTTGGCCTGTTTGCCTTGATGAGGACTTTTCCAACATTTTAAGAAAGAAATAATAGTCATATGCAAAGTCAGTAAAGAAATAGAAAACTATTTTATGAGACCTGTTTGTTCCTGATGTCAAAAACTGACAAAGACATCATAAGAAAGAAAGAATAGATTGTAATCCAGTCTTTCATGACATAGATGTAAAGTGGTAATAAAATATTAGCCAGTAAATTCTAGCAGTATATAAAAATGTGAATACCTCACAACCAAGCTGCATTTATAACAGGACAACAATCTGTCTGGGTATGTGTACAAAAGCTTTTTGAACACCCCTTATCTCTGCGGCCCCTTCTGTCTCCTCCCTCACTTTTTGGTGGTCTTATCCAAACTCACGAGTTGAAAGTACCACTTATGAGTTGATAACTCTCAAATTTGTAGCTTCAATCTTAACCTTTCCCTAAATGCAAATATCCAGGTGCCTGTTCATCCTTTCCCCTTGGGTCTAATGGGGTCTCATCCCTCGTATACCTAAACTGAACTTAAACAGGTAAAGCCAAGGATGTGAATACGGCATCCCCAATCTAAATGTAACCCACGAACCTTTCATATTTCAGTTATCCTCATTGAGCTGCAAACATGGAATGATTTGACATCCCCCTCTCTTTGCATAAAATTTATTTCTCACCCTCACACTTCCATCTTCAAAGTGTGTACAGAATCAGAATACTCCTCACCACCTTTTCTCGCTGCCAGATATTACATTTTTATTATGTATCTGCTCATCATCTCTCCCCCCGACTAGCATGGAAGCTTCATGAAGGTAGCACCTTTGTCTCTTTAATCATTGCTAAATTCCAGTGCCCGGAACAGTGCTGATACATAGTAGGCACCCAATCAATGCTTTTACAGTTAATGCCCTCTAGTATTTTTCCAAACTTCACACATCTTAAAAGATTGATATTGGCTGGGCGCGGTGGCTTAAGTCTGTAATCCCAGCATTTTGGGAGGCTGAGGTGAGAGGATTTGCCTGAGCCCAGGGGTTCAGGACCAGCCTGGGCAACTTGGTGAGACCTCATCTCTACAATAAATTTTAAAAAATTAGCCGGGCATGGTAGCGCGCGCCAGTAGTTCCAGCTACTTGGAAGGCTGAGGCGGAAGGATCACCGGAGCCCAGCAGGTCGAGGCTGCGGTGGCCGTGAGTGTACTCTAGCCTGAGCGACAGTGAGACTCTGACTAAAAAAAAAAAAAAAAGATTTATTTATACTTTGTAAGGATATCGGGCCATAGGTACACATTCATATAGTGTGTTTGCGAGTACATACAGTAGTTTTAGTTTTACAGCAAAATAGATTGGAAGAGATTTCCCGTAGGCCAAGCCTCCCCCATTTTCAACATCCTCCACTAGAGTGGTGCATTTATTGCAATCAATAAACCTACAGTGACACATCATTACCATTCAGAGTCCATACTTTACATCAGGGTCCACTCATGACATTCTGCATTATATGGGTTTGGACAAATGTATAATGACATCTATCTACCATTTTAGTAACATAAAGAGTATTTTTACTGCTCCCCAAATCCTTGCACTTCATTTATCTATGCCTCTCTCAATGTTACAGCCTTTTTAGAGGTCAATTTAATGGTGTGTATTGAAATTTTAAATTTATATATCTTGATCCAGAAGTTTTTAAATATAAATCCTTTGGAGAAAACTCTTGCCTTGTACACAGAGTAAATAAGAATATGTTCTCTGCAATATATAAGAATAGTGAAAAATTAAAACTACTTGAATGCCTCTGAGTAGGGGGATTGCTGCTGAACAAGTATGGTCCTTTCTTGCATGAAATATCATACAGCAGTGAAAAGAAAAGATCATTCTTTTTAAACTGACAAGGAAAGACGAAGGCATATTGTTAGGAGGGAAATTAAGTGGCATGGTAATATATACAGTGTGTCATAATCAGTTAAAGCATATATGTAATTTCTCTATTCACTATAATTGTGAGTGGATAGGTGGGCAAATTCTGGTATATTACTTATCAATCAAGTTGATAACTAGCATTATTTCTAGGGGATGAGATGAGGTGAGATATAAAGTACATTTTGTTTATTCTGTATTGATTTGGATTTCTTTTCTTTCTTTCTTTTTTTTGTAAAGACAGAGTCTCACTGTGTTGCCCGGCTGAAGTGCAGTGGCATGATCCCATTACGGCTACCACAGCCTGGACCTACTGGGCTCAGGTGATCCTTCCACCTTAACCTTCCAAGTAATTAGAACCACAAGCACGTGCCACCATGCCCAGCTAATTTTTGGATTTGTTGTAGAGACGAGTTCTCGCCAAGTTACCGAGGCTGGTCTTAAACCCCTGGGCTCAGTAATCCTCTTGCCTCTATTTCCCAAAGTGCTGGGACTACATTTGCAGTAGAGCCTGGCCTACAATTCCAGGCTGGACTACAATTGAATCCGCCTGGCCTCAGGTTCCTTTTTAGTGGGAATATATTTATTAATTTCCTATGTATTAAAAATGAAATTAAAGGAGAAGAAAAATCAAATGAGCAAAAAGTTGTTATTACTAGCATTGTTGCTATTAAGAAACTGTTGGCAGAGGCTGCTAAACACTGAGTTGTACATAAATGACGATCTGATTACATTCAAGAGCATCCCAGAAAATCACACTTAGTTTAGTTAAAATAGTCCTAATAGCTCAGTGGAAACTTGACCTTTGTGGAACAGATTATTATTTTTATGTTGCCAAAGGTGGGCAGTGAGTATAATTACCGTATTTTCTCTAGCTAAGAGTTCCTGAGGGGTTAACAGGTAATATATATTTCAACAAGCATCATATGAATAGATTAGTGCTAAAATGAGCCCGCTCCTTCGTTATTCAGGAGTATGAACAAAATTAGGAATAGCACTTAGATCTTTTTACCGAATGTCTTGATTTTCTAAAACAATTCTAGAAAAGAGTGAATACTAATGGAAACAGTCAATTTTCAGATTTGTTTGTTTAAAGTATTTAAAGTGTATAAAAACATCAGGACTAGGGTGTAACTCAAAATAACTGTGCAAAGATGTTGTGAGAACGTGGTCACTATCTGCTGATAAATAACCAAGACTTTGGAAGCAGAGATGGCATTAGCACAAGCCCCTCCTCTGAAGGAGAGTCCAGTGAGGGAGGTGCCAGAGGATCACAGCACTTTTAAAACTGTCCCTTTAGCTTTCACGTAGTACTGATAGGCCGGTTGGAAACATACTTCTTTTAGAATACCAAACATCAGAATTTTTGCTGGGGGGATTATTTCTCACAACTGCTGCATGCAAAACTTGAGAGTTGAGCTCTGAGACACGCATGTACCGGGATAAAGTTTTTACCTTTCAGTAAAATTGAGCTTTTTACTGTCCTAGTCGCAAACCTGTGAAAATGCTAAAAAAAAATTTATGATGATTTTTGGGAAAAGCAATTGCAATATGAAATGAAAATTGGCAAAAATCCTAAAGTGTGTGATTCCTTGGCTCTTATTTGGCGAGTTTTGTCCTGGACTCACCTTCTGAAGTTGGAGGGGCATGATGATTTCCGGGTCTGACGTGTGCAAAGTGCTTCCACGTTTCTCTTCTGATATAATCTCTACAACATCCTAGAAGTATCTATACTTCACAGAGAAACAAATCCAGGCACCTCGCGTTTAGGCTAGCTACCTGAGGTCACATAGGGACAGAATCAGGATTCCAACCCAGGTCTGCTTGATTCCCATGGCAGACGGCGGCGGTCTTACCACCCCATGCTGTCCTCCCTCGGTGATCACTCATGTAGTCCCTGCATCTGAAAGTGTCACTGCATCTTTCTGTTTCATGATTGCTCTGGTCAGATGAAATTTGTTGAGGGCAGGAAGCTGGTTTTATTCATGCTTGAATACTCAGCGTCCTAATGAAACTAGCTTAAAATAGCTTTTTATTTTTATCTCAACCAATTGCTAAAATAAATTCTGATTCCCCACAGCAAGGAAGAAACCATTTAAAGTTCTAAGGAAGAGAATAATTAGAAGCAGAAGGATTCTAGGTGGGACATAGTAAAGGAAAAAAATTAATCTGAGAGGAGATACCTCATGGGTTTGTTTTGAGAAGTGAATTTATGTGCCATTAGGTGCTTTGTGATGAAGTAGACATAGATACTTAGAAAACTAAGCAAATTGTTAGAGGAAGCAAAGTTGTATAAGAAAATAAATGTAATCACAGGGTAGTATATATGGCTTATCTGAGGGAATATTGATCTCACCAAAGTTTGTGATATAAGCTATATTGGGGGAATAAGTATGTCTGGGGCATAGGACAAGGACATTCTAGTCTTGTAGGATAGACAGTCAATGGGAAAAAAATAAAGAAATATTGTTTAGAAATGTGGAGTTAAATTAAATGGTGGAAAAAACAACTGCCAGAACCGGTGGGTATTTCTGGGGAACAGGGGTCAGGAGTGAACTGGTAAACCAGGGAACCATATTTTTCATCAAAGTCTTTTCATTGTGAACATTTATCTTTTTTTTTAACTTTTGACTTTTTAAGGTATGTACATATATTGCTTTGATAGAGATAAAACTCAAATTATAAAAGTAAAGTGAATGGCCAGACTTGATAATCCTAGAATTTGGGAGACTGAGGTGGGAGAATCAATTGAGCCCAGGAGTTTGAGGCTGCAGTGAGCTGTGATCAGGCCACTGCACTCCAGCCTGGGTGACAGAGTCTCTAAAAAAAAGAAAATAAAAGAAATAAAAAAAGTAAAATGAAGCCGGGCTCGGTGGCTCAGCCTGTAATCCCGCGCCTTTGGGAGGCTGAGGTGAGTGGATTGCCTGAGCCCGCGGGTTCGAGACCCGCCTGGGCAAGCGAGACCTCATCTCTACAATAAATCAAAAAAATTAGCTGGGCGT